>PVJD01007713.1:0-80769 GCA_004026545.1 Mormoops blainvillei
TTCAGGCATACCCTCCTGTACCGTTTGTAGCTTCACGCAGCTCTTCTTTAGTTCCTGTCACAAACTCTAACTTTTGGAGCAGGAATGGTACTGCCTTTGCTCACCCTTCTAGCGCCAAGACCTTATGTGTGAATGAGGTGAATGGACTTAGTTTTCCCTATGAGACGGAGATCATGAAGTCACAGGGTGTTTACAGAATGAAACACTGACACCAGTCCTTACCGAGGGGTTAAGGTGGGCTCTGGTTCTAGATTAGATTAGACCAGTTTAGATACTCTCCCATTTAAGCCTAAAAGCAATTCTGTTTTTAGGAAAATATATGGACCAGTAAAATCATGCACCGAGGTCACTGGATGGCAGGTGGCAGGCCAATATTCTGGGTCTACACACATCATAACCACTCCTCTCCACACCAGACCAAGGGGTAGTTCGGACAGGTCATCAGGTCCTAGAATATTCGTGAGTATGAGTGCCTGTGTTCCAAGGAAGGGTCATTTGCAGTCACCCCTAATATCCTTATTTGTTCAAGCAAACCTTGGGTAACACGTCTCAGCCTTCCATCACCCTTCTGGGGCACAATACTCATCAAGAGGCATATGTAGCTACTTGGGATTTTGAAATAACTAAAAATTGAAAACTAAAAAGTTTACTGAATGAACAAGTCATCGCAGTAAAAGGAAAACAGAGAGTGTAGATATCCAACTTCAATGTCTAACTGACATTTCCTGAGTTTCATGCAAACTTCCAATTCTAGAAAGTAAGACCTGAACTGGCTCAGCATGAAAGTTCTGTTACCATAGCCCGTAGGTGGCATGCGGTATCTTCAGTAGCCAAACGTGCACCTGGCGACAAGAAGTCTCAATCTGCTGTCCTTTCTATGCTCTTCAGTATCGTTTCATAAATTCTCTTTTCATATTCTTAGATAGAAAAGGAGATAGTGAGGCCATGAGGTGTGGGGAGATGAAAGGTAGTGGAAAGTCAGCCTCACTAAGTAGTCAAATTATCTGATAAGACCAAAGAGCTAGGCTCAGGCAATGCTGATGGTATCAATAAGGGGATTTGATAACCGTTTTCCTCCTCAAAAGAGAAGATAGCTGCTTTGAAGTTACCTTATCGTGGACCTTTCATCTGAGTTTTCACTCACCTAACCCCAAAATTAAAAATCATTTTCAAAATCTCAAGGTTCCTTTTGTAACAGCATGCTTTGGATTTTTAATTACCTACCTCTTTTTTTTTTTTTTGCTTGTTATCTATAAATATATGTGTCACCAAGATGACACTTCCTTTCCCTGGTAGCCCCCAGGCCTGGCGGACACAATGGGAGCTACCAGCTAGCACCTCACCAGCAGCACCTCACCAGCAGCAGTGGCTCCTTCCCGCAGCCTCTTCCTTTCCATTTCCCTGGATCTGTTTCTATTTTAACCACTTCAGTTCTTGAAGAGTTCTGGTGCCTGCATACAGTTCTAGGACGGTGGAGGTAAAGAAATTCATGTCTCTTAGAGTCAGACAAAGACAAATGTACCGATGATTATTGAATCTCCTGGGATGAAATACATTCATTGGTAAAGTCACGAAATACCTATATTCTAAGTAATTGCTAAATGTTCCAGAATTCAGGACAGAGGGTATCTGTTAGCCTGATTCAAAATGAAATGCTTACTACCAGGTAGGGGGCATTGAGCAAAAAAATTGTTCAGTAAACTTTTTTTTTTTTAATTTAAAGAATGGATTAAAACCTTAGAGATGAAAAAGCTACATACTGTATGATTTCAACCATACGGCATTCTGGAAAAGGTAAAACTATGGAGACAGTAAAAACATCAGTGGTAGCCTGGGGCTCAGTGGGGAGGGGTCAGTAGAAGGAGCCCAGAGGGTTTTTAGGGAGTGAAACTACTTTTTATGATGCTGTAAGGGTAGAAACATACCATTAGACGTTTGTCCGAACCCACAGAATGTACAACACCAAGGGTGAACCCTAATGTCATCTGTGGACTCTAGGTGATGATAACATGTCAATATAGGGTCATCAATTGTAACAAATGTGCCATCTGGTGGGGATATTGACAATGGGGGAGGCTGTGCATATGCAGGGACCATGGCTATACGGAATTTCTCTGCACTTCACCTTTAATTTTGCTCTGAACTTAACACTGCTCTAAAAAATAAAGTCTTCAAAAAAAACAGAAATGCCAAACCAAATACAATTTAGATACAAAATAAAAAATCTTAGGGCTGTGGTCAGAAGGCTTAGTTAGAAGTCTATTCTTGGCTCAAAATTAAATATATGTATATACTTTCATAATTTGTTTTATTATTGACATTTATTCCCTCATCTATAAAACAAACCTGGTATGTAATTATTCTAGAATAATTAAAAGTTAAGGTATTGTGAAAAGTTAAGCATAAAAAAACCCAAACAGCTCAGCCACCGGTGTTTGCTTTCACTGTCCTTGCTCTCACACATTCTGAGCTACAGTGTAAAGTTTCACAGTGAGAAACCATCCCGGAGAGCCCTGGGGGGTTAGTTATCATAATAATTCTCAGGTTGAAGAAATGAAATAGACCTGTTTTGCCTGGGGTCTAGAATACACAATTGACTTGGTCCTTGGGGAGTAAAGGCATATTCATCCTTAATAGGGCCAACTTCCCAAACTGTTCAAATGCTCCAGAACCTGGGGCCCGAAGTTCTGTTAAAACTTTATACATTTCAAAGCACTGTACAATGTCGATGTATTTCACATTTTGCAATCGTTAATGTGTAACTGAGACCTTTATCCTCAAAAACTGAGCTGTCAAATTCCGCATGACCATCAGTTTATATGATTTTATCTTAACGCAAATTGGCTATTTGCTCACCAGTTTTGTTTTTTTGTAAAAGTTCAATGAAAGAACAGTGATAGTAGGTAACAGAGACTTAAAGGAATTTTATGGGGGGAAAAAAGATACCAAACAAAGAAAATACCAGCCATTACATTTTCTGCGAAATGGGAAAAAGGCCACTACTATTATTCAATTTCAGTTGTAGAGCACCCTGAGCCCAGCTCGCAGAAACCCGCCTTTCACAGGAGCACAATTCGAGAACCACAGTAGAAAAGTAGTTGCTGTTTTGTCTGGACCACACAGGAGATTTACAGAGTATCAGAGAGACTAAGGGAGGTGGGAAAAGGCACAGATGGCCCTTTGCACGCTTCAGGCGCTCAGTAGTTGGCCTCCATCCCCCTTTCCTTTGTGCGTGTTAGGGGAGTGTGGGTGGTTACAAACTGTGTATTCTCAAATGAGCCCTTTCGGCTTCTTTTTTAAAACTTTAAAAAATTTCCTAGGTATAACAAACATACAGTAAAACGCATCCCAGTGTAAGCTGGCCAATGTACACACCCTTACAATAGCCACTGATCAGGGCCCAGGAAACTTCCAGCTCCCTTGCAGTCCCCCCAGGGACCCCTCCCAGTCCACAGAACCTCTCCCACCCGCCCTGGTAACCACGCTTCTGATTAGTTTCACCTGCTTTGAACTTTCTTTGAGCGCAGCCACACAGCGTGTCCTCTTTGTGGCTGTCTTCCTTCACTCAGCAGTGAATTCTGAAGGTGTGTTCATATAGGAAAGGAAGTATCTGGGCTTTTCCCTATGAAGACATGCTTATCTAAAAGGCCAACATTATATTCGTCTCTGGGAGCTGAGAGTTTAGTGAACAGAGGCCAGTGTGCAGACCCTGGTGACAAAGAAGAGCAAATCAGCCGACACCATACCTAAAAGTTGGCACTGGAGTCCGCTGTCCGTCCCGCCCTCAGCCTTGCTGACGAGCAGCGCTCCTTCTCCGTTATCATCCTTGATGGCGCACTCAGTGAACCTCAACACAAACTCAGATGCTCAGCATCAAATCATATGACTAAGGTACACTTGTTTTCACAGTTGTTTATAGAAATAGTGGAACAGAATTGCTCCTAGGTAACAGTATTATCATCTAGGAAACATTATAATGAAACTTGACTAGCTCATTTGACTTTTCTAACATTTGGGAATATAAACAATAATTTGGACACAAAATAAGAAAAAATAATTCTACGCTGAATGACTTCTTGTTTCATGCACACAAGGGCCTGCAGAAATATGCCACCGAGCAATTTCTGGGTCAGAATAAATTAGAGTTTGTAATGCATTTGCCTGTATTGAGAAAGCATAAAAAAGAAATGAGGTAATTTTGTCAGGGTTTGATGCTCATTGTTCACTGAAACATAATGCAAGTTATGTCTTTGGCTATAAAATAAAATAATGAGGTGATATATTCCAGGTCTTTCTCATAGATTATAAGCTCAATATTCCAATTGTGTATATTTAATGACTCCACAGTGCTGATCACTTATTTTCAAATGGTATTTGGAGATAATAAGCTCAAGCCTCTGCAGTGTGCTGTGGAATTTACTTTCTGAAAATAAAGAATGAAAAAAATCTTTTAACACGGCTTGAGTCCCACAGCAGAATCATCTTCCCTATAGCCAGTTCCAGGGGCTCTCACCCCTGGCCCAGCATATCCCACCATTTTCAAAACAGCAAGAAAAATTCTACTGCATTTCAGTGCTCGGTCATCTCTTCATTAAATTCATTAATTGCTCTCAATTGTCTAACAATAATTGGCTTCTGAACCCCCAGACAGAAAACCAGATTCCATGACAATATCCATGATAAATAAAGCAATATTAATGACTAATTTGATGTATGATAAATATCTCATTTCAATATTATTCATAACAAAGGAAGGTCAGGAAGAGATTACATTTGAAAAGTGCAGAGTAGAGTATGTGATGATTTTCTTTTGTTTTATAAAACTCTTAGTGTGGGGGCTTATTTTTCATACTTCCTCATGCTTTCTCTACAAGTCATAGCTCATATGTGGCTGAATGAGAGGGCTTTTAATTCTCCAAGACTAGTACAGGGTGGGAGAAAGAAAGAATAAGGACGTCTTTCAAATGGAAGCAAGGAGCTTGTGGAAAACATGCAGATATGAAATGGGGGGCACCCAGAGTGACTACTCTAAAAGGGTTACTTGGGATTACACTGTGTGTAGTTTGTGAGATGCACTAAACATAGTGGACTTCCTTCCTGCAATACAAAAGCAATAGCAGATTTTTAAGGAAGAGAGAAAAATCTTTTTTTTTTTTTTGAAAATTAATTCTGATGGCAATATAAAGCAAGACTGTAGAGAAGGAAACAGAACTACTTGTTATAATACTCTGCAACAAGAAAAGTAACAATGCACAGAAATGAAGAAAAAGGTGGGATGATGAGAAGAGGAGGAGGGACATGTGAAACTGGCTGCTGTTGAAAACAACTGGATTCAGTGTCTCTGTGGGCATGTGTGTTTGATTGCATGTCCTGTGTGCAAGTGATCTTAGAAGGCATGACCTGTACCTTCTGTTGGGATTGAGACTCTCCCCTTGATTGATTCTTTCAGACTGCTGAAAGTCAGGTTAATACAAAAGGAGGTTTCCCACACACACATTTTATTTGTCTATTATACCTCAATAAAGATAAAAACCATAAGGAAGCTAAGCAATTTGATTGAGTAAAATGAACAGAGTTGCTTTACTTCCCTTACTTCCCCAAACCATTGCCATCACCCAGTCATTTATTAAGTCCACAGTGACATTTTCCGCTCAAGCACTTTTCTGTCAATAACTTGCTTCTCTTTGAATAAATGTACCTGGGTTATGGATTGTTTTATAGTTTACTTAAGAAATGTATGTGTGCTTGGTTTCCATAGCATGCTAATACACTAGAATTTAATAGTTATGTATTATTTTACTGAGCCCTCACATCACAAGAATCAGATAATTTTGGTCTAGAGGAAAAGAAAAAAGCATTTAGGTCCTTCCATCAACTAAATTAGCTATCCACATTGATCAAATTCAACAGACAAGGCTTCCTTCTTCATGTGCTGTTTGCATGTAGATATTGTGCCTAATGCAACCTCTGATTGCCTTCTATTGTTTTAAAGATTTTTAAGCAGCTCTGTTTTTTATTAGAACATATTTTAATTTCTCAAACAAATAATAAGTTTCTTCTTTAGTTACTGACACATTTTTTAAAGCTGTTGAGGCAATATTCCCAAGAATCATTGTTCATTAGATAACTCCTTGTCCAAAATTCCTTAGGTGTCTTTTGAAATCATTGGGCAAATGTTGCTTAAAACCTCTGAGCCAGGTACTCACTTGGTGCTGGAGGTTAGGACAAAAGATATCTGTCACAGTCTAGTCTAGGAGAGGAGCTTATGGGCACATTCTTTCAACACAACATGATTAGAGCTCACAAGGCTGAGCTCTGTGTGGAGAATCGCCTAGTACCTCCAGCAGTACTGCTCAAAGTGCAGACCTGGACCTACAGCCTGGAGCTTGTAAGAAATGCAGGCTCCAGACCTGGTCCCAGACTTTAGAATCCTTGGGGGTAGCAGATAGCACCCACAATCTGCATGGTAACAAGCCCCCTGGGAGGATTACAATGCAGGCTAAAGTGTGAGAATCTTTGAGCTAGATAAAAATTACATTACTTTCACTCAGTCTCCATGTCACAAAGTGGACATATTTATAGAGGGAGAAATAACATTGTTCTGACAGCATTTATTGTCAGACAATGAGTTGCTTGGAAAACAAAACAAAACGAAACGAAACACCAGAACAGTCCTTGCAAAATCCAGGAATTTACCTTCATATCTTCTCTGGAGAGTGTGGCAGAATACCCATTTCTAGTCATCTCAGAAGCAGAATTTTGGTTTAAGAGCCAAATGTTATTTTTTTCCTCTTTGATTTAAATAATGGCCACTCTTTATGAGGATAAGTAAAGATATTGAGAAATAGCTTTATTATTTATTGAGAGGGTGTTGAGAAATAACTGAGGGTTTTATAGCTTTGTTATGAAAAATAACTTAAAAGTCTTCATACAGGGCATAAAATTGCTAACAAAAAATGAAAACTATACAATAATCCTATATTATCCTTATAAGATACAGAATTAAATATCCTTTATGTGACATATTTTAATGTCTGCATTTCTAATACATAATAAGCACATGCATTATATTATTCTTTATATTTTTATTATAGATTTATTTCTTTCATAAAAAGCTAGTCTTAATAAGTACATCATAATTGCAAATATGCATATACTTAACAAGGATAATTAATTTTTAATGCAGAGCTATACATACAAATAGATTCTTCTAAGTGCAAAGCAAGTAGCTTATCACAAGAGAAACAAACTTATCACAAGAAAAAAATATGGATTAATGATAACATCTCTGTAATTTTTTGATTTGGCGTTTTCAACCTCAGACAAATATGTGGTTATTAATCACTCCTAAGAGTTCTGCTGTACATGCTACTGCTATTGAAGTTGTGAATATTCACAATGAAAAGGGCAATCACAACGGGCACATTCATGTGCTTACCTCTCAAATCAGTCTTGAAAGTTCGTCTTAAATATTTTATTAATCATGAAATTAGAACAGTGCCACTGTGACATAGGGCATTTATCATATGGTTTGGGCAAATGATAACATGTCTTATTTTCGGTAAGGTTTTCATAAAGGAAAATAAAGAGAGGATCCTGCAGTTCTCAAAGAGGAAGAGAATTTTTTATATTATTAACCTTCCACTCTGCATGGTCTGAAAGCTAGCCTTGGACCTACATTATTTTTGGAACAGGTGTATTAGGTCCATGGTTATTTCAACCTCCAAATGAAAGCATATATGTCTTCATGGAGTCAGACCTGAGATCTTAATAGTTCTGTACAATTGCAGGAGTGGGAAACTGTCATAATTTTGTCTGCAAGAATCCAGAAGCGAAGTCAACACACATGTTTGAGACTCAAACATAAAAGCTGCATTATTTAGGAGTGGAATATTAAAACATTCTTCCCCCGATCCACTGTGATATGTACTGTTCCTCAAGTGCTCCAAAATACATAAATCATCATTCAACCTGAATTCCATGAAATTCAGTAACAATACTTTTATGATTGCCTTGCAGAAGAATAACAGACCTACAGATTCCAGGTAAAAATTTGATTATCTAAGTGTCATCCTCAAAGTTAGCCTACCAAGTGCACATAATGCCAGAGTATTCAATGGCTCACAGAGACAGTATGCTACCCTAGTATTTTAGGACATTTGTAATGCTGACACCATTTTTGGATGGAGTCAGAGGAAGAAGGCTAAGAGTCCCAGCCAATAATAATCTATTATTTAGGCTTTTTATGAAGAACAGAAGTGAAGAACAGATGTTTTCTGAAAATTCTTCCTTAATTCAATAAAATATTGTTTTGGAATCTGAAGACTCTCACATCTGTCATGTGAGTAGGGCTGTCTAGTACATCCACACAATGGAATACTCTTCCACAATAAAAATGCATTTACCAAAACTCACAGAACTATGCACTAAAATGGGCAGATTTTTTGGTATGCAAATTATAACTTAATCTTAAAAATTCAAGTGTTACTAGTTATAGTTGTCTGTTAGGGAGTAGTTAAATTAGCTAATGTTTAAGAATGTTCTTAAATGAGTTGTGTGTAGTTTCTTATTTAAAGTGATAGCTCATAATGTGGTTTAGTATGGTAGTCAGTAGTGTTTTTTTCCAATGAAAAGAAATTAATAGTTTACATTTGTATTCGCATGTCACTTTCTATTAAGAAAGCGAAAATGAATGACTGGTGCTACATTCAACAACAAACACACACAAACAAAGAACGCAATGGGCTTGGTAGGGTTGTTATATTAACTTCGTAATTCTCATTAAATGTTTCAAATAAAATGCTATGGCCACTGTTGATGAAATAGCTTAGGGATTTCAGAGGACATATGTATAATATATTTAATAATATTTTTAGAAGGAAAATGTGGAGAAATTTGTCACACCTTATTCAACAGAACTCACTGTTATGTTTCTTGCAATGTCACTGATTTCTCTGAAAGCTTGACACATATAAGATTATTCTTAAAGGGAGGAAGAAAAGCTATATTTGAGCAGCTGTGTGCCTATTATTTTGTCTGAGAAGCAAGCCTTACACAAACGACTTGGGCCAAAGTGAACATTAGCAGTAAAGCCTCTCTATAGATAAACTGTCGTGTTTCTACCTAAAAGAATTTACCTCTTTCCTACTTAAAAATCTGTCCTAAACCATGGTGAATTTTAAATGTGCATTCCTGGCAAGTCTCCTGAGACCATTATCAAAGAAAATAATGCTCAAGCATAAACCTCACAGATGTTCAGCAATTTACCCACGCCTGTGTTCATGGGTTCACATGTATTATAACAGTGTTCCATGTTTCAGGCACAATTCTAATTGTGGGGGTTTAACATTGAACATTGAACATGAAAGATATGTCCCTTGCCCATATACAGGTTCTGTTTTGATCAGGACCTGGCCCTCAAATGTGTATTTTGTTACAGAACTTTAACTTTTGAGATAAATAATCAAGGGTTCCTTAAAAGCAGTGATGCCTTTCCAGCAAAAATTAAGAGAAGGAGCAGCCTTCCTGGGCCCTGCCCCAAAGTTTAATGACCTTTAATGTTTATCACACCCTGCAACTGTGTGGTTGGGACCTTAACAGGAGCTGTTATATGCAACAGTCAGCCATATTAAGAATCCATCATTTCACTGAAGAGTTTTGTTGAGCTCTGCAATTAATTTAAAAGCGAGAAATCTAAAACATCAGAGTTTCTTTGCTATTGTGATCGTATCGATTTTCAATTAACGGGTTTTTTATAAAATAAATGCCATATATATTCATGAAAAAATAAATGAAGAATCTAGTTCTGTTTTTCTCATTATTCTCTTAACAATAATAGCTATAGTTACTAAGATCTCTTACATTAAAACATGATTATTCATGGATTAAGCCCTACATGGGTATGCCATCTTATTTCTCTTATCTATATTTTTAAGTAACATCTACTGATAAATTTGTCCCAAAAATCAAAAACTAAGTGAGTAATAAGAAAGTAAACTAAGATTCTGAATCAAATATGAGGTAAAGTGAAGGGTTTAAAATATTTGTTATGGTCTCAGAAATATTTAACTTTATTTTTGTGTTTACATGTTCAGGACTATTTCTAATAAAAGACAGAAGTTTGACAAAGTTTGGCAAGAGGAAATACTAAATAAATTAAGGTGTAATCAAGCTACTTCATTTATTTATTTACTTATTTTTTTCAATTACAGTTTACATTTAATATTATTTTGTGTTAGTTTCAGGTGTACAGCATAGTGGTTAGTAAATCGTATACTTTACAAAGTGTTTCCTCTAATATTCCCAGTACTCAGCTAGCACTATACATGTCATCACAATATTATTGATTATGTGTCCTATACTTACTTTAAATTCCCATAACTATTTTGTAACTATCAATTTTCCTTCTTTTGCTTTTTATTGTTCTTCAATTACAGTTGTCCCAATTTCACCCCACTGTGCTCACAAGCCCTGCCCCCCCCCACTCCCACAGTCAATCCTCACCCTGTTGTTCATGTCCATGGGTCATTTATACCTGTTCCTTGACTAGAACCTTCTTTTCCCTTCCCCTCCCCCTCTGGTCACTGTCAGTCTGTTCCTTGTTCCCATGTCTCTGGTTCTATTTTGCTAGTTTTTTGTCTTGTTCATCATGTTTCTCTTATAGATGAGGCTATATGATATTTGTCTTTCGCCTTCTGGCTTACTTCGCTTGGTATAATACTTTCCAGTTCCATCCATGCTGTCATAAAGGGTAGGAGCTCCCTCTTTATTTCTGCTGCGTAGTATTCCCTTGTATAAACGTACCACAGTATTTTGACCCACCCATTTACTGATGTGCACTTAGGTTGTTTCCAGCACTTGGCTATTGTAAATAATGCTGCTCTGAACATTGGGGTACCTAGGTTCTTTTGAATTGATCTTTCAGGATTTCTAGGGTATAATCCTAGCAGTGGGATTGCCAAGTAAAAATGTAGTTCTAGCTTTAGTTTTTTGAGGAAATTTCATACTGTTTTACACAGCAGCTATACCAGTCTACATTCCCACCAACAGCGGACTAGGATTCCATTTTCTCCACAGCTTCACCAGCACTTGTTGTCTGTTGATCTGTTAGCAATGATCATTCTGACCTGTGTGAAGTGGCATCTCATTGTGGTTTTAACTTGCATCTCTCTGATAGCTAGTGATACTGAGCATTTTTTCATGTGTCTCTGGGCCCTGCGTATGTCCTCCTTGGAGAAGTGTCTATTCAGGTCCTTTGCCCATTTTTAATCAGATCATTTGTCTTCCTGATGTGGAGTCCTGTGAGTTCTTTATATATTTTGGAGATCAAATCCTTGTCTGAGATATCACTGGCAAATATCTTTTCCCATATGGTTGCACCCCTTTTCATTTTATTGATGTTTTCTTCAGCTGTGCAGAAGCTTTTTAATTTGATGTAGTCCCATTTGTTTATTTGTTCTTTTATATCCCTTGCCCTAGGGAACGTATAAGTGAACATATTGCTGCGTAGGATATCTGAAATTTTCCTTCCTATGTTCTCCTCTAGGACTTTTATGTTGTCACATCCTATATTTAAGTCTTTTATCCATCTTGATTTTATTTTTCTGTGTTGTATAAGTTGGTGATCTAGTTTCATGTTTTTGCATGTACCTGTACAGATCTCCCAACACCATTTATTGAAGAGGCTATTTTTACTCCATTTTATGTTACTTTCCCTTTTGTCAAATATTAATTGACCATAATGACATGGGTTTATTTCTGGACTCTCTATTTTGTTCCATTGGCTTATGTGTAGCCTGCTTTTAATTCCTTCTACTGTATTCTTCATTTCAGGAGTTGCATGCTTCATTTTCTCCTGGTTCTTATTGATAGCTTCTGTGCCCTTTTTATGCTATTACAGTTCGCAGTAACTTCCTTGCAGCTTCCCTGAAGTTCTTCGTAGTTCTCACTGAGCTCGTTGAGCATCCTTATACCATTATTTTGAACTCAATGACTGATAGATTGTTTGCCTCTATTTCATTTAGCATTCTTTCCGGGGATTCCTCCTTTCTTTTCTATTGGGGTTCCTTTGTCTCCCCACTTTATGTGACTCTTCTTGTTTGTTTCTGCTTCTTAGATTGATCTGCTTTGAATCCCTGTTTTCATTGTGTGACCCTCTGTGTTAGGAGACCTGTCGTACTCTGTGGCACAGTCTCCTTGATCTCCTGAGCTTGATGCTCTTGGGGTGCCCTTTATGCTACTTATGTGGGCCGTCTGCTTGTAATTGGGTTTTGGTTGTTGTTGGGTCATTCTTGGTGGGTCCTTTCCTCAGGCTGGTTGACTGAAGGTCACTCCACCCACCACATGTTATATGTTGTTGTACAGGTGCTGCCAGAACAAAACTAAATAGCCCAGGGAACAAACCCACACTGGCAAAAATAACCCCCACCCACCATCACACTATCAATAGCCAGTGAACCAAAATTAATAAAGGTGGAAAGAGATTAAGACGATTATAAAAAGGAAAAAAGAATATGAGATGACTAACTGAAAGAAAAATAGTTTTGAGAGGGTAGAGGGAGGAGCAATAATAAGAGTCCAGAATAGAGACGAGGAAAAGAGAGAAAGTATATTTTATGTCATAATAAAAAAGGGAAGGAAGAAGGCAGAATGGAGCAAGAGAAGGCAAGCATACAGTATTAGGTTTAAACAGAAACTTTAAAAAATATAGTGAGAGAGAGAAAAAATAGTAACCAAATTGGACAAAAAGATCCACCACAGCAGTAGCAACTATAAATGAGCAAATATTAATATAGGTGGGATGGAAATAAAAGGGAAAAAAGAAAGAATGGATAAAAGCTTAAAAGATGTCTAGAGGAAAGAGAAGTGATTTTAACAGGATAGAGGGAGAAAGAATATTAAGAATGAGGAATGAAAACCAGAGTAAGACAGGGAAAAATTAAAATTAAAAAAATAAAAATAAAAAAGAAAGGACAGGAGGAAGGCAAAATGAAGAAGAGCAGAACAGTAAAATTTGAGATTTAAAATACAAAAATAGTGAAGATCTAGAAATAAAATTGAGGAAATGAAACAAAAACCACCATATCCACAACCAATGAGCAGAGACTGTTAAAGGTGGAGAGAGAATAAGGGAATTTTAACAATGGGAAAAAGAATGTAAGATGACTAATGACAAGGAAAATGGTTTTGAGAGGCTGTAAGGGGATAAATAGTAAGAGTGTGGAATGGAAAAAAAGTCATAGCAAGAGAGAAAATAAAATGTATAATGAAAATAAGAAGCAGAAAGAAGGTAAAATGGAGTAAGAGAAAGGAGGAGCAAAATATGATATTTGAAATAAACTCTGACATAAAAGCAAGTGACCTAAAAGGCACAAAGTCGAAGGACAAGAAATGAATGTTAAAAAGCTATACAGGAGAGAAAATAATGCAAATCATGAAGAAGACTGTGGTGGAATTCATCTCAGTAGAATCTAGTGGTTACCATGGTCTTCTGTCCCTGGATCCTCCCCTGGTGATGTCAGATGGTGTCCCAGTGTTGACGTTAGGTGGCCTGTTTGAAACTACTAGTGAGCCACAGTATGTGGCCGTCTCCCTCAGTTGTTAATCCAGTCAATCTGTACTCAGCAGGAAGGTTTAAGCACCACAGGGTGGGGCAGAGTAATTCCTGCAGGCGGGGCTATTGCTTCCTCTCAGGCTGATGCCACCTGGAGGAGACTGCTCTGCCTGCGCAAGATGGCTCCTGCAGTGTGAAGAATGACTCAGCACAGGGATCCTGGTGGCTGCTCCCTTAGTTCTCTCCCCAAAGCCACGATCACCAGTCTCTCAAGCATCTATAGTCCACTCTGCTTCCCCTTTCCTGGATCCCAGGGTAAGTGGTTGCAAATGAAATTGTGTGCATTGGCCCTTTAAAAGGCTGCATCTCCAGCCATCTCTCTCCCTGGTAGACAGAAACCCTGCAGCTTTTCACAGCTGCATGTTATCTGGGTTCCTTTCTGGCTCTGGTGCTATAGGCTGGGGAGCCCAGCTTGAGCTCCCACACTTTTGGTTTAGACCCCACACTTCTCAGGAGAAACACCCTGGCTGCTAAAATTTCCTTCCAGTACTTCAGCTGCTGACTGTGGGAGCTCAGCCATCCCTCTGGCATCTCCTCTGCACTCCGTTCTAGTTACGTTGTGTTGAAGTGTTTCCTTTCATCTGTTTGTGGTTATAAGGCTTTATTCCAGCTATTGTTCCATTGGTTATTCCAGATGATTTCTCTACAGTTTAGTTGTAATTCCATATCGGTCCTAGGAAGAGCTTAGTTTAGCTTCCACTTATTCCTATGCCATGTTGGAACCCCATAATCCCTTCACCTCTTTCACCCATCCCTCTAGCAGCCTTTCCCTATAGCAACCATAGGTCTGTTCTCTGCATTTATGAGTATGTCTCTGTTTTGTTTGACCATTTATATTGTTCTTTAGATTCCAAATATAAATGAAATCATATTGATGGGAAATTGGGTTGCTTCCATAACCTTGCTGTTGTAAGTAATGCTGCAATGCACAAAGGAGTACATGTATTCTTTTGAATTAGTGTTTGGGATTTCTTTGGATATATACCCAGAAGTGGAATTCCTTGGCTATAAGGCAGTCCCATTTTTAATTTTTTGAGAAACCTCCATACTGCTTTCCTCAGTGGCTGCACCAATGCCCACCAGCAGTGCACAATGGCTCCCTTTTTTCCACATCCTCATCAGCACTCTTTTTTTTTCTTAATTGATAATAACCATTCTGACAGGTGAGGTGATATTTCACTGTGGTTTTAATTTGCATTCCTCTAATGATTAGTACATTGAACAACTTTTCATATGTCTATTGACCATGTGTATGTCCTCTTGCAGATGTGTCTATTTGGGTCATTTGCCCATTTTTTAAATTGAATTGTTTGTTTTTTTGGTGTTGAGTTGGATGTGTTCTGTATAAATTTTGGATCAAATGTATCATTGGTGAATATGTTCTCCAGTTCAGTGGGTTGTCTTTTCATTTGTGGATGATTTCTTTTCCTGTGAAAAAAATTTTTTTTTTAGTTTTAGGTAGTCCCATTTGCGTATTTTTTCTTTTTCTTACTAAGAGAAATGTTTGACATTTTACTGACTATACTTTCTTCTAGGATTTTTGTGGTTTTAAGCCTAACATTTAAGTCTTTAACTCTTTTTGAGTTTATTCTTGTGTATAGTGTAGGAAAGTGAATTAGTTTCATTTTTTGCACATCTATCCAATTTCCCAACACAATTTATTAAATAGACTATTTTTACCATTGTATTTTTTTGCTTCCTTTGTCAAATATTAATTGACCATAAAGTAGTGGGTTTATCTGGGCTCTCTATTCTGTTCCATTGATATATTTCTGTTTTTATGCCAGTACCAAGCTGTTTTGATTAATATGACCTTGTAGTATAGTTTGATATCAGATAGCATGATTCCTCCGACTTTGTTATTTTTTCCCAAGATTCCTGTGGTTATTCAGGGCCTTTAGTGGTTCCATATAAATCTTTGGAATATTTGTTCTAGTTATATGAAATATGTCATTGGTGTCTTGATAGGCATTGCACTGAATCCATAGATTGCTTTAGGTGGTATGGACATTTTAATGATGTTAATTCCTCCTATTCATGAACACTGTATGTGCTTCCACTTATTTGTATCTCCTTCTATTTCTTTCTTCAGTATCTTATAATTTTCTGAGTACAGTTCTTTTATATGTTTGTTTAATTTTATTCCTATGTATTTTTGATGCAATTATAAATGGAATTGCTTTCTTAGTTTCCCTTTCAGATAGTTTGTTATTGGTATAAAAATACAACTGATTTCTGGATATTTATTTTGTATCCTGCTACATCACTGAATTTATTTATGAGGTATAGTAGATTTTTGCTGGGATCCTTAGAGTTCCCTAATACAGTGCCATGTCACCCACAAATAATGACAGTTTTAACTTCTCCCACTCAAATTTTGATATCTTTTATTTTTTTCTTGTCTGATTGCTGTGGCTAGGACTTCCCATACTATGTTGAATAAGAGTGGTGAAATTGGACATCCCTCTTTTGGTCCTGATTTAAGGAAAATGCTTTTAGTTTTTTTTAATTGAGTCTGATTGAGTTAGCTGGGGGTTTGTCATATATGGCCTATATGATGTTAAGATATATTCCCTCTCTTCCCACTTTGATGAAAGTTTTTATCATAAATGGGTGCTAGATTTTGTCAAAATCTTTTTCTGCATCTATTAATATGATCATATGATTTTTATCTTTCATTTTGCTTATGTGGTGTATTACATTTATTGATTTGCAGGTATTGTATCAACCTTGCATCCCAAGAATAAATCCCACTTGCTTATGGTGTGTGATCTTTTGAATGTATTACTGGATCTGGTATTTTAATATTTTGTTGAGGATTTTAGCACTTATATTCATCAGGGATATTGACCTATATTTTTCTTTCTTTGTAGTGTCTTTACCTGGTTTTAGAATTAGGATAATGCTGGCCTCATCAAATAAGTTTGAAAGTCTTCTCTCCTCTTGAATTTTTTAGAATAGTTTAAGAAATATCGGTGCTAGTTTTTCTTGGAATGTTTGATAAAATTCACCTGTGAAGCCATCTGGTCCAGAACTTTTGTTTGTTTGGAGCATTTTTATTACCGATTCAATTTATTTAGTTGTAATTGCTCTACTCAGATTTTCTGTTTCTTCTTGATTCAGTTTTGACAGGTTGTGTGTTTCTAAGTGTATCTATTGTCCAATTTGTTGTTATATAGTTGTTCATAATATTTACTTATAATCCCATGTATTTCTATGATGTTAGTTGTTACTTCTCTTTCATTTATGATTTTATATGTTTGGGTCTTCTCTCTCTTTTTTTGATGAGTCTTATTAAATCTTTATTAATCTTGTTTATCTTTTCAAAGAACCAGTTTTTGGTTTCCTTGATCTTTTGTATTTCTTTTTAGATTCTACTTTATCTATTTTTGCTGATCTTTAATATTTTCTTTCTTCTACTCACTCTGAGCTTTGTTTTTTTGTTCTTTTTCTAGTTCCTTTAAGTCTAAGATCAGATTGCTTATTTGAGATTTTTCTTGTTTCTTGCGGTAGGCCTATAATGCTGTGTGTTTCCCTCTTAAGGCTGCTTTTACTGTGTTTCATAGATTGTGGGTTGTTGTGTGATCATTTTCATTCATGTCAAGGTATCTTTTGATTTCTTCTTTGATCTCATTGTAAACTCATTCATTTTTTAGTAACATTTTATTTATTTTTATATCTTTAAGTGTTTTTCAGTTCTTTGCTTGTGATTGATTTCTAGTTTCATATCATATGGTCAGAGAAGATGCTTGATATGATTTCTATCTTTTAAATTTCTTGATACTTGTTTTGCATTCTAACGTGGTATATCCTAAAAAAATATTCCACATGCACTCAAAAAGAATATATATTTTGTTACTTTGGGATGAAATGCTCTGAAGATGTCAATTAAATTAATCTGATCTAGTGTGTCATTTAAGGCCACCATTTCCTTGTTGATTATATGTCTGGAAGATCTATCCACTGATGTCAATAAGGTGTTAAAATCCCCTACTATGATTATATTACTCAATCTCTCCCTTTATGTCAATCAAGATTTGCTTTATATATAAGTACTTCTATGTTGGGTGCATAAATGTTTATAGTGATTATACCCTCTTGTTGGATTGATCCCTTTATCATTATGTTGTGTCTTTTTCTGTCTATTATTACAGGCTTCATTTTAAAGTCTATTTTATTTGACATGAGTATTGCTACCCTAGCTTATTTCCCTTTACGTGAAGTATGTTTTTTCATCCCTTTACTTTTAGTCTGTGTGTTTCTTTCATCCTGAAGTGAATCTCTTGTCGACATCACATATATGAGTCTTGTTTTCTTACACATTCAAACTTTTTTGAACAAACAGATTAAAAAGAGGTGGTACATCTACATAATGTAATATTGCTTGGCCATAAGAAGAGTGAAATTTTACCATTACAATAACAGGGATGAACCTAGAGGGTTTTATGCTAAATGAAATAAGTCAGAGATAGAAAGAAAAATACCATATGATTTCACTTATATGTGGACATAAAGAAAACAAAATAAATGAACAAACAAAACAGAAAGAAACTCATAGATACAGAGAATAAACTGATGAATGCCAGAGGGGAGAGTGTTGAAAGAATGGGTAAAAACGGTTTAGGGATTAAGAACTACAAATTGCCAGTTATAAAAACAGTAACATGGATATAAAATACAGCATAAAGAGTATAGTAAATAATATTGTAACTGTGCATAATGTCAGATAGGTACTAGACTGATCAGTTAGATCATTTTGCGAGTTATATAAATGTCTAACTACTGTGCTGAACACTTGAAACTAATGTAATATTGTATTTCAACTGTAATTTAAAAATAAAAGTATAAAAAAGGTTTGGTTTAGGATATACGAATTCTGTCCAGAAGGTATCCAGCCATGTAATATGAAAAACAGAAACATTCATTGAATAAGAGACAACATAAAGGAAACATTGTACATAGGACAAACTTGCCTCAGTCCCCTTCAAAGTAGGCACCTTGGGATCTCGTATAGTTCTCCCAGTTGCCATCAGCTGCCCTGTTGTATTTTCCTGAATCTCCTCAATCATCTGAAATCTCTTCCATTTCAAAGGTGACATTAGTTTTGGGAAAAGCCAGAAGTTGAAGTGCACCAAATCTGGGCTGTAAGGGGGCTGAGTCACCTTGGTGATTTGATGTTTCTCAAAAAAACTCTGCTGCAGACATGATGCAGAACAGGTGTGTTGTAGTGATGAAGCTGCCAATCACCAGTTGCCCCTAACTGTGGCCTTCTGAATAGTCCGAATAGTTTCCATGGAGGAATGCTCAAACTTAAAGTAAAATTTGATGCAGATTTTTTGTTCTATTTGCTCAGTCATTTTGAATGCAATGGCCACACAGTACACATGCTCATTCAATAGCGTCTACCACTCCTACTGACCAGTACATTGTTCACTCAAGAGCATTCCAGGCCACTCTCCTTGGCTGCCAGGTTACATCAATGTTGCACAGACCGTTCTCGTTGTATTAACAATGCCTGGACTTTTTCCAATAGTAAACTATTTCCTGATACATAGTTAGAAGAAGATAAAAGATGATCACAAAGCAATGTGTCAAGAATGGTCTAATTCTATTTAAAGCTCTCCTGGTAACAGTTCAACTTAAAGTTTATTGAAATTGTAAAGAAAATAGACTATTTTTTTCCTCTCTCAGATCCCTTCCTCTCTCCACTTCTCACTACTTCTCCACTCTCATGGATAAATGCTGAAAAAACAAACAAACAAAAACTACATTTACAGTAGATTCCTGTGAATGCTGCCTCAGGGACCATTGTTAACCTGTGATTTTCCTCCTGATAAGATGACATGAACAAGACCTATTCCTTCATTTCTTAATTTTTGTCTCTAATAAGTATATTTTGAGCAGCTACATAACTCTGGACAGCTTTTTCAGCACTGGGTACACAACCATAAAGAAAATATGCAAAAAAAAAAAAAAAAAACTCCTCTGTCACCATCTGGAACTTGTATCATAGTGGTGATAATTGCAACAGGAAAATAAAAAGACGGGGGGCGTGTTAGGATAAGCGGGTGGGCTGCATTGTTAAGTGGAGATGAACAGATAAGGGGAAAGGAAAATGAGATTTGAGAAGGTTCTACAGGGGGTAACAGGCAAAGCATGGTTGGAAGAGAGTGACTCTGGCTCCAGAAAGGACAGGCTCTGAGCTGGGAGTGCCCAGGAGTATTTGAAGAAGAACAAGGAGGCCTGTGTGCTTAAGGTTGAGTGGAACAAAAGGGGTGGCAGGTAACAGAAGGTAAGATCTGCTGTTGAATAAATTATGACCTCAAAATTAATTTGTGGAAACCCTAACCCCCAACATGATGGTGTCCAGAGATGAGAACTTTGGAAGGTGATTAGGGTTAGGTAAATTCATTGGGTAGGGCTTCCATGATGGGATTAGTGGCCTCATAAGAAGTGACACCAGAGTTCTCTCTCTCTACCATGTAAGGACACAGTGAGAAGTCACCCTCTGGAACCAAGTATAGGGCTCTCACCCGAGTCCACCGCGCTGCCACCCTGATCTCAGACTTCCGGTGTCCAGAATGCTGAGAATTACATGTCTGTTGTTTAAGCTGCTTAGCCTGTGGCATTTTGGTGTGAGAGCCAGAGCTCAGTAAGACAAATCAAACAGTGAGTGGGGTCAAATTGTGCAGAGGTTAGAAGTAAGTTTTACCAGGTTTCCTTGGGCAATCCAGTTCATGCCTGGTATTCAAATATAATTATTGACAAAATCCCCATTTTTCACTCAATAATGATCCAGTTTGGACCATAAAGCAAATGGTCAGTTTACTTCTAGGCCACTGTAGGAACTGTTTTTCTCTTGACATGGTATAGTGAATGGTTTTGAGAAGTAGCATCATCTGACTCTAGTTTGAACAGACCATTCTGGCTGTTAGAACAATAGATAGTATCTATCAATATAGATAGAACAATAATACAAAATAGAATAGGAGTCAGCAAACATTTCTTTCTGCTCCTTAAAGAAATGCTGATTGTTTCAGTCCTAGTGGGCCTACTGCTTCTGTCACAATACTGCAACTCTGTTTCCTCATGGGAAAAGAAGCCATAGGCCATGTGTCAACACATATGCATTACTGTTACATAAACCTGTGCTTGTTGTGCATGATACACACACTCATGGCTCTCCAAACCCAGTGACAAACTTTCAAATTCGTGTATCAGAAGAAAAGAACTGTCAAACAAATTCCAAAGATTTCAAAAGCATTAGTTTGCTAATTGTGATGCAGACAACAAATGGTAACACTAATAAAGAGTTTTAAAAGTTCAAAACCTCTGCTCTAGAATTGGTTTTTATAAAATGCTGACACGGTTATACAATTCTCAATGATGATGCTATTTTTTATTTCAGGAGAAGTTATCAAGTAATGTGAAGAAATTTCCACAGTTGCAAGCTGAAGAAAGTAATTTGATATTTTCAATTGTTACATCCCAGCTTGAAATGTAATTTCCTTGTTCAATTTGTTAGATCATTTTAATGTCTGTTCTTCTTTGTTTCAATGGGAAGTAGCTATTACCTGGATTAAATGTATTTAAAAATTATGACGTCCTTCATGGCAAATGCAGTAAAACTCAGTGTTTCTCTTTCCTCTAGCCTGAGGCACAATATCAAAACCAACTTGAGAAACTCCTATTTAACGCAAAGTTATACCAGTAGAATGTAATTTCAAGATGGTATTTATGAGGATAAACTCAAATTTAGGTGAGATTAGTGTAGTATAACAATCTAGACTCCCTCAGCACATTAAACATGATGAGCAATCCAATGCCCGCCTTAATTAAAGGCGGCTGGAATGAAATCACATTTCCTTTTTAAAAATATTTCTGTCAGATGATTATGTTTTTATATATGTGTGAGGAGAAAGACATAAATAATAAAATACAAGAGAATAAACACAAAAGAATTAAAATTCCACAACCAGGAGATAACGGTACCTATATCGTGATTAATAAATGGTGCCCCCAATGCTAGCCCCCCTATATTTACATAAATGCACAAATGTATATAATCTTGTATGAGTGAAATAAGACTTTGCATGTTGTCTGCAGCCTTTCTTATTTATTCAGTGATGTGTCATAAACATTCTTCCACATTGGCACATTTTTCAATTTTTTTTCATTGAGGTACAATTAATATACACCATTACATTAGTTTAAGTTGTACAATGCATTGATTCAATATTTGTACATATTATTTTTCTATTTTTAAAACTTTTTTGATGATGATTGCTAGGTTTGTTTGCTACTTGTGTTCATTCCTATATAGTTTTTTCTTTTTCTTTTTTTTAATCAAATCTATTTTCTTTCTGCATTCCCGATTGTGTAAGATTTTTAGAAAGGCTGCCCTTTCTCTAGAATTATGGAAATCTCTAGCCATATTTAATTTTAGTTATTTTAAGTACTATTCTTAAAAATTAAAGCCTTTATTCCAAATGTAACCTTTAAAGTATAATAAATAAGTCAGGAAATCACTGTATTTTTCCCAAATTGTTAGCGAGTTATCACAACTATGTTTATTTAAAAATCTGATTTTTTGGCATTTATTTGAGCTAACTTGTTTATCATCGAATACATCCTTATTTGTAATTATGTTGTAGGGTCTGAAAAGTGCTTTCTCAACCCTTAAAGTTTAGTAGCAGGTCCTGCAAATTAAACTGACAAAATACACATTAACAGTAGGTAAAGATTTATTTCATATGTATACAGGAGCCAACAAAAGGAGCTGGCTCATTAAATGGTTAAAGTTAAAGGCATATATCTAACTCAGCAGGAAATAAAGAAGGGTGGAGAAATGGTTTCTATGGGAACAGCATGTTTCTTTAGGAAAGACAAATGGATTTTAAGGAGAACAGACTGAAGATAAAGTTTGTGATAATGTTTGTGTACACAGGTATGAGTGGTCTTTTCATCTTCTTCACAGCCCAAAACTCCCCCGGAGAGGAGATTGATGAAGCCTCATTTCCCAGAAGTTGCTGCTTTTACTCAGATAAGGGAACCTCCAAGGAGGCTTTTTCTGCATCTGTTGAATCTTAACTGTCTTCCACTCAAAATGATTCTATCCTCGTGCCAGCTTTGGGGTTTGGCGGGGGCCCCCACGGCATTCACCTTGTTCTCTTTATCTTCTTCCATAGCTGTGTGTTCATCGTTCAATTAGAAGCCCACTCTTCGATAGCTGAATGCGGCCCAGTGCCCTTGTTAAAAGGAATACCAGGCTAGCATTACACGTTCACATCCTGAGCAAATCATTGTGGTCATGTTAAGCTGAAAATAATTCTAATAATACTGAATACATTCACTTAATTTGGGGAGATTTTATATGGCTAAAATAGTACACCATCCTATGTAGGAAGAAATTGGTTTTTGCTTGTTTGTTTGCTTTTTTCTTTGTTCGTTTTTCTATATTTGCTTTTCCAGGTAGATTTTTGCATTTGTATTGATTTGGACATACCATTTTATGACAGCTTTACTGCTGGAAATTTTAGTAATTTTATTGCTGTTGTGAATGGAATCTTTTACTGTATTACACTTTTTAACTACCTGTTGGGAACATAGCAATACTTAAGTGTGTGTTCCCTTTACCTGGTCTCTGTTGTTTGTTAAGGTTGTCGTTTATTGTGAAGGAGCTAGAGCTTTCTCTGTGTGTGAAGCTTTTAGAATGTTCTCTCAGCAATTGGTGTTTTTTAAAATCTTATTTAAAGGATTGCTGCATATGAAAATGATCATAATTTTTGTATTTCCTGATACTTACACTTTTTTTCTCTCTTTTAAGATTATGTTGCCTAGAACTTACCAAATACTATGGGTCTTAATACGCAGTAGCATGTTCCTATTAGCATGCATAAGGACAAGGCTAACCTTTAAGAATAATTTTGAAAATTATTCAAAATTCTGACATGGGCTATATGTTTCTAGAGCACTACTAGTCAAGCAGATGTCTAGTTGAGTGCCAGATATATACAGGGAATACAGAAGATTCTTCAAGGATGGAAGACATAAGAGAGACATCTTACATGACCAGTAATATTGTGTGGTAAAGATAAAGCAAGTGGCTACCTCACTGTGATAGTTAGAAGAAGGTGATGCCTAGTCAAAGAACTGTGGGTTTTTGAGTGAATTTGGATCATAAAGGTTTGAGGGGTGGGGGATGTCTTGATCAATGGAGCTTAAAGAATCACAGAATCCCTATCAGACCAAGGGACAGAAGAACAGCCCTGAGGATGCTTCAGGCAGAAGAATGGCACAGAGGAAACGTTTGGGATCATGTTTGATCATAGAGCATAATTTGATCTGATTGGAGAAAAAGTTAGATATAATAGAAGAGCAACAAATGGGACTAGAATACTAGAGTGATGCCTCGTTTTTGCGTCTTTGAGACGAGGCCGAGTGTCACCTAAGTTAGAAGTCAGGTGAACAGTATTGGCTGTTAAATAGTCTTGTCGTTCCCCTGCTGCACTGACACAGTTTTAATTCCCTCAGGAACGGTGCTAGATCATTTGGTAAAGACCAAAGACGTGAGGGGGTGCCAGAGCTCCTGGAGCATTTCTGGGGCTTCGCGCCACGTGTATGCGAGGCTTTGAACGTGCTTTAGAACTATGGCAAATGTCAGGATTTTGATTCATCAACTAATGGTTCTTAATGTCATTCTGAAACCGAAAAAGTTTATTTTTGTGACACTGTCCAAATCTATTTTTATGTTATAAAATATTGTATTCATTTTATCATTTGGTTTTATAATATTGAAACCCTTAGAAATATTTAATCAAAAAATGCCTTTGTTTGGGGAGGATTATGAAAAGGCAGCAGTTGAAAGGAATTAGTAGATCTTTGCAGCAGAAAGAAAATGAGAGTTAGAGACCCTCACTGAAAGAGGCCAATGGTGCAACACTGAGGAGCAAGGGTAATAAATCTACAAGCTTACAAAACAGAGATAATTTATGTTCTCACTCATAGAGCCTTATATTAACATATATTAACTAACATAAGAATATGAGTTTCAGAGTTAGCATTTAGAATTCATTGTCATGAAGTGATACCCAATAACACTAATTTTCAAAAACACTCCTATAGAAAATTTTGGAAATGGGTGTTTTAATTCATAAAAGCTCACAGATTTTATTACTGCAAGAGAAAAAAACATATTGTTGGAAGCACTTGCTAGCAATTGAAGTGTTGTGTGTACCCTATTCTTGATGACAATGGTATATTTATAGATTTCATAATGGGCTACCTTTTAAGTTTTAGTTTTATCTTTCCCCATATTGGTCTGTTCAGGCTTACATTTTAATATACTATAAAACTTTATTAACTAAAAAAGAACAAACTGCTTATCTGCCTAATGAATAATATAGTTTCCTAAGACAGGAGAAATAAAAACTACTGTAAACATTTCAATCAGACAAAATTACTTAAATCTTTAAATATCGATAACAACATAGCTTTAATACTGTTATTGGAAATCGCTGAAGACCTAAGTCAGTGGCAGATTCAAACACATTGCAGCATAAATTCAATAAGGTTGAGACTAACACTTTAACAAACTTATGAACTTTTAATGCAACAGTGAGAAATTAGAAACCCTAGCATAAAATTAGGATCTTCTGGTAGTATAGATATATTTTCATCACAAAGTTTCCAAATAAAGATGCTTTTACATGATTTTATATTCTAGAACATCATTATGAAACACACACACTATAGATTTAGCAAGACATTGAAGAGAAATATGATAAAGTGTTCGTGTTGCAGCTTTGCTGGTAATTATATACAAAGATGAATGTCAAAGAACATGGATTTTTCTTATCACCTTGAAACCAGCCTCCAAGTCCTTTAATTTCAGAAATTGGGAAATGCAGGATTCTCTATGATGAACAGTATTTTTAGTGAGATAATAAAAACACTAATTATATACTGTTTTTAAGCTGAGTGCTTGCCAAGCATGGCCGGAAAGCATGCTGCTAGGTTGGCCATACTTTTTGTTTCATTTGGAAATGCTCATTTATATGTGCAGAAAAG
Source organism: Mormoops blainvillei (assembly GCA_004026545.1). Lineage (NCBI taxonomy): Eukaryota > Metazoa > Chordata > Mammalia > Chiroptera > Mormoopidae > Mormoops > Mormoops blainvillei. The sequence continues at coordinate 25,682 of PVJD01007713.1, forward strand.
AATAACACTTTTTAGAATATATGATGATAAACACAGGTGAGCAGAGGGTGAATATAAATCCTGAAGATTATTTTCTAAGGAATACCAAAATGCAATTAAGGTTTCCTTTATATAAGTACTAGTTCACATATTCTCTCATGTTCATTTATTTATATATATATTCAACAAAGTTCAATTGAGTGTCTACCCCATGGTAGATATTTTATGAGTATATAAGACAAACAAAACAAAACAAAATGACAGCAAAACACTTCAATCTCAGGCTTAATGTAATGAAGAGTTTGTTTTGTTCCCACATATTTCAATGTCCTGCATGACAGATTGGGGTCCTGCACTTGACACTGCACCTGACTTACACCTTCAACCAGCTGCGTACAGTGCTGTGGCAACATTGTATATTATTAAGGCTATCACACCCAGAGCAGCAAAGCAGTCAATTTGCAACAATGTTAATTTTAAAAATCAAGTAGACTGGGATTGTAGGCAATGACTGGCGGTCCCAATGTGGACCCAAAAGCATTAAATACACTTTCTTATAACCTTTTTCAAGGTTTTGACAATTTAAAAAAAAGAGTGCGTATTCTTTGGAAACTTATATTGATTGAAGATACCATACCTCTCTAGTAGGTGGTCAGTGGTTGGTTGCTTACACTTGGAATGATCTTATTCCTTTTTAACTTTTTACTTGGAACTTAGAAAAATGAGTATCGCATAGTTAATAAACTACCTGCTGATTTGCATTGGAAATAACTAAATTTTCATTTTTAGAAATATTTCTTCACCTTCTATGAAAGAAAAGGGAAAAGGAGACCTAGAGCTAATCATGATGGGTCAAGCAGGTTATAATTGTCAGTCTCAATAAAGATAATCCTTGCTCTGTCACTTTATTTTTCTATTTTGGGAAGAAATTGAAATTTCAAAAAATGCGTTTGCAGTAGTAAGTTGAACAGGGTTGAACAGAAAGAGGAATTCCACTTCATACCCTGGGTGATGTTATCTTAACATGGCAGATTTTTCTCCCCCGGATTTTTCATCTCAGCCATGTACCTACAGGAGAAAGGCATAATGTTTTATGTGACAGAGGCAGTACCTTCCTTGGTGAATTATCTTTTCAGGGAAGCTTCTCTTTTCCTGGAAGTTCAGTGATTACCACTGAGGCTTCTGAAACAAATGCTTTGTCTTGGTCATTAAGCGGGAAGGCTGGGCTATCTCAGTAATTAAAAAGCTCAATTCACTTGAGTCAAGAGGGCTGCCTGCAGCCAGTGGTGTTGGCCAGACTGCTCTGAGCAGGAAAGAGAGTTCCAGCCGAGCCAGGTTTTTTAAATTTAACTTGAAAACATGCTTGGAGCCTCTGATCCCATCAGGTGGCTACTTGTCAAATATGCTCTGCCAGCATTAGCTGGCCTGGGGAATAATTTGTCTGCCCTTCAAACAATTAAGTGAGAATCCAGGCTTTCCTAGGCAAGAAACAGCAACCTGTGGGTCCCTTTGAAAGTGAAATAAACCAGGCGGTGAAAGACAGATACCATATGATCTCACCTATGAGTGGAACCCAATCAACAAAGTAAACAAGCAAGCAAAATAGAACCAGCAACAGTGAAATAAAAAGCAAACTGACAGTAACCAGAAGGGAGGAGAGAGGGGATTGACTTGGAAAGGGAGGGGAAGGGTCATCAAGGAACATGCATAAAGGACCCATTGGCAAAGCCAAATGGGGGAAGGTTTGAGGGTGGGTGGTGGGGAAGGGTGGGGCTGGGGAAAGTGGTGATGGGACAATGTTTACAAAATAATAATAATAATAATAATAATAATAATAATAACAACAGTGGACCGGGGGAGGCTGGGAGTAGCTTGGGAAATTAAGAAGCCAAAGAACTGGTGTGTGCAGCCCATGGACATGGAGTAAGAGGTGTGGGGGGATGGACATGGTGCAGGGCAGAGGGTATAAAGGGAAGAAAAATGGGACAATTGTAATAGCATACTCGGTAAAATATGACCCCCCCCAAAAAAAAAGTGCCACTGGCTGGGCCATGAAAAGAAAACTGACAGCTGTCATAGAGCTTGCATTCCTTCTTATTACATCCAAGAAAGGATCTTGTTTACAATTTTGTCAAAATTATTGGTTTTATGTGTAAACTTTAGGTATTGAATCTTCCTGATGTGGCAAGATGTTTCCAGGTTCATAATTTGTTTTTTGTTGTTGTTGTTGTTGTTTTTTAATGGGATAGTCCTAAATAAATGGATCATTAACTTTTTTTTCAAAAAACTGTTTTCATGTTATGCTTCAAAGAATCTGGTAGCGACTACCACAAAATTAGTCTTCAGCCTGAAATATTTTGAAAGAAGATTTAATTTACAATAATACCTAAACAAGTTCAAACAGGGAAATAGGGTCTATGGCTATGGATAGTTAGGGAATATTTATTGAGTCCTATGTCAGACAAGATGGGAAAATATCAGATCTAAAAAAGTTATCTACTCAAGATGCTTACGAACTTAGAGGAGAAGATGCACATACGAACACAGTGCTAAGAACAATGTAAGTTCTAGGAGACTGCGGTGATTTGCTAATAATTCACAGACGTTACAGATCAGTGAGAGGATTTCAGAGGACATGAGAATCTTACCTTTGTTCACTTTTCTAAAATGTGGAAGCTGACAGGTTTGTCAGCACAAGTCCTAGGGATTTTGATGATAAATATAGGGAATGTACGATCCATTAGTGGATTTCTACCTGGATATCCAATATTTCCAAATAAAGGTAAAATTATGAAAGAAAAGTTGTAAAATGGAGGAGTAACAGCTTGTCACCATCCATTCCTCTGAAAACATGAGTCTTAGAATTCACCCCACTGTTATTATACAATCTTCTAAACTCTTTACATTGAGCTTTGGAATAGGACACACTGTACATTGTCATTTATGGACCATTGAAACTGGAAACAGGCCCTGACCAGGTAGCTCAATTGATTAGAGCATCATCCCTATAACACGACGATTGTGGGTTCGATCCCCAGTCAGTGCACACACAAAAATCAATGAATGAATGCACGAACAAGTGGAACAACAAATCAGTGTTTTTCTCTCTCCCAAATGAATCAATCAATAAACAATAAACTGAAAACATACTACCAAAATGAAAGCATGCGAAGGGGCAGAACAAGACTGTGATTACCACCTCCCCAGCATCTCTAAGAGTATCTCTACAGAATTAAATATGGTCGTATCTTAATCCTTTAATTAAATTAGTGGTGTTTCACAGCAATGTCTATAGCAGAACAGGGAGCAGTTTTCAATCCCAGAGGGGTTTTCATAGAGTAGCAAATGTGAAGAATAGTTTCCCTAACATATGCAAATTCCCTTTTCCCTCCCCGTGTTTTGTTTGCCTGGTGCAATTATTACAGATGATGGGAATCCATCACTCATTCCTTCATCAAACACCCACTGCACCCAGAAGAGATGCATTAGTGTTAGATGTGCAACTTGCCATGATATTTGTTCTCAGTTAATGTGTACGCCCATGCGGGGCCATCTCCTCACAAACACCACTGTACAGAAGGTGAATGCTACATACGGAAATGTGTTACAATGGTGAGGAACAGGAAAGTTGAGAGATACAAAGTTGAATTATCTAATTTAAAAATTCACATTGTTATTTGCTTTGATATGTACCTACTGTATAAAACCAACCACAAAATCTCAATGATATATGAAAATAAGCATTCATTTTTCTCAGATGTGTGGATCAGATAGTCTTGGTTGGTTCAGTTGGGTGGCTCAGCTGGGGGAAGGGGTGGTTTGCAGTGGCAGCTCATGTCCACATGGCTCTCCCTCTTCCTGGCATTAAAGGTTGGGCTGGGCACAATCTTCCCCTGGTTATTGCACAAGTGCCAATGGAAATTCATGAGGCCAATATTTAGAACTGGCTGGCGGCGGCTCCCCTCAGCCTACCAGCCAAATCATGGAGGGGACTGCTTACTTTCCAGAATAAAAAGTAATCCTCTCCAAAGGAAAAGCCCAGGAGATGTGATAACAGTACTTAAAAACAAAAAATAAAACAATACTCAGAGTCCCCTGATTTGGAGGTGCCTTCCAAACCACTGCCTTCATGAGTAAACATCTGGCCCCGATACTTCCTCCTGTGGGTATTGGAACATGGGGAACCCATACAGGTAAGCACTCTGGCCACTGCTTTAATATACTGTGAATAATATACTGTGTCTTTCTCCAACCTTGGGGTCTTGTGTCTTCTGTCACTATACATATAGGACACTGTAGCTGGCAAACTTATTAGTCTTCCAATGGCATAAAATGTCAGACTCTTTACAGTTTTGTGCATCAATAAAACACAAATGCACCCAGGGAGAAATATAAAGGACAGCAACTGTCTAGGTGCAAAATATTGAAGAGGGGACCTAGAAATTCGCTTCTATTGCTATAACTAGGAATATCATATCCATTATGCATGTGACCAGAGGAATTGAAACATTATTCGAAATCTCTATACAATCCTGATGCTAATTATATTTATGATATTGCTCTCTAAGTGACTTGTTAAGCCCTAGAAGAAATTAGAAAAAAGGGTAAGGTAGTTTAAGTTGAAATTTTGAGGACAGGATTCAGAAATAGTGAATCCATCAAACAAAGCAAATCAGCAGCCACTGGTATCTAACTTAGGATGTCAAGATGAATTTAAGACCAGAGGTCAGAAGTGTAAAGCAGCATGACTCAGACATTTGTTGCCACGTGATAAAGCTTATAAAGGAACTAGAGACAGAGGGGAACAATGAGAGTAACTGACATGTTACTCCCGGACTCTGGTTTCCTCAAGGTTGAAGCCTGTACTTCATGTGTCACTTACATCTGAAGCATGAAGATCAATGACCACCGACAGACATTATCTCTGAGTCCTACCTTTCCAATTTTGAGAAGGCATGTAACTCAGAATTTCAAAATCAACTAAAATCTAATCTTTGTAAGCAAGAGTCACACTATTGGATTTAACAAAAAATCCAGCAAAACATTTTAAAGCACGTGGAAAAACACTGGCTCTCCCTCATGGAGAGCCTCTGGAACACTGCGTTGCATTTCCTCTTCTAAATGCAATTTCTGTTAGAAAAAAAATTTGCTTTCACTTAGAAGTTACTTTATAAAATTTTCTTATGAGATTAACTGGGACCTGAATCATTTATTTTTCTCAAGTCTTGGTGTTAAAAAATAAAAAGTATTGTATAAGGAAAGGAAACAAGTTTATTTTTAATCATGAAGCAGAAGTTCAAACTCAGTTAATGTAATGGAAAAAAACCCAACAATTTGTTTTTTTAGACTTTTTCTTGAGGTTTTAATATCAACTTATATGTCCTCAATTTACTCCTAATGCTGAAACTTCCTAACTTTTCAGTTCATTTACATGAACAACTATTTTCTACAAAAGAAAAAGGTTGTTTGTTGATTTATTAATGATGGCCATTCTGACAAGTGTTATGTGGCATCTCATTGTGGTTTTAATTTGCATCTCTCTGATGGCTAGTGATGCTGAACAACCTTTCATATGTCTATTGGCCCTCTGTATGTCCTCCTTGGAGAAGTGTCTATTCAGGTCCTTTGCTCATTTTTCAATTGGATTGTTTGTCTTTCTGGTGTTGAGTTGCATGAGTTCTTCATATATTTTGGAAATCAAACCCTTGTCCCATGTATCATTGGCAAATATGTTCTCCCATATGATCGATGTCCCTTTTCATTTTGATGATGGTTTAGCCACTGTGGAAAACAGTATAGAATTTCCTCAAAAAAACTGAAAATGAAACTGCCTTTTGACCCAGCTATTCTGCTGCTGGTAATATGCTCTAAGAATCCTCAAACACCAATTCTATCTACCCCTATGTTCATAGCAGTGCTATTTATAATAGCCAAGTGCTGGAAGCAGCCTAAGTGCCCATTGGTAAATGAATGGATCAAAAAACTGTGGTACATTCACACAATGGAATACAAAGCAGCAGAAAGAAAGATGGAGCTCCTACCTTTTGCAACAGCATGGATGGAACTGGAGAGCATTATGCTAAGTGAAATAAGCCAGGTGGTAAAAGACAAATACCATACCATCTCACCTATAAGCGGAAACTAACAAAATAAACCAATGAACAAAATAGAACTACAGGCATGGAAACATGGAACAGATTGAAAGTTACCGGAGGGGAGGGAGCGCTGATAATTGCAGAAAGAAAGGGAAGGTATTAGTCAAAGAACATGTATGAATGACCCACAGACATGGATAACAGTGTCAGAACCGACTGTGGGAGCAGGGTGGGATTGTGGGCTGGATGGAGGAGAGCAAAAATTGGGACAACTCTAATAGAATAACAATAAAAATGATTTTAAAATAACAAATGAAAATGTATGAAATCTAACAAAAAAGAGAAAAAGGTTGAGAATTCCTTTGATATCATTGCCTTAGCTACTGAATCCTATACCTTTTTATTGTTTTTTAAATTTCATCACATTCCTAATAGGAGTTTTTGAAGATGAAAAGAGCTAACTCTTATTTATTTCTTACATTGGGTCAAGTATTATTTTAACTGTTGTGTATTTATTATTTCAGTTATTGCTTTCAGGGACTCTGTGAGATAAATGTCCCCTTTTAACAGATGAGGAAGTTGAGGCATGAGAGTTTGGCCAACCTGCCCAAGCTCGCTGAGAGGGTCATGCAAGAACTGAAATTTCAACCACAGTTAGACCCTAACGCCCAGTCTTGTAACCCCTGTTCTTTACAGATTCACATAGGGAACTTTCGGCCAGTACTCCTGAATGTTGCTACCAATGCCCCTATGGTGTGTTAATGAACTTAAATTTTAAAAAACAAAAGCAAAATAAAACAGACATATATAAACCATGAAAAGTAATTTCATTCCACATCTAAGATATTTCACACAACTGGCCAATGTTCCCAAGTATTATTCCTTGAAATAAGAAGAATTAAAGGGTAGTCAGTGTAGTCAAATATCTGGGGGGGGGGGAGGCCCAATTAAGGCTGCCTTTTGTGTCTGTAAGTTTCAAGGGAGAGAAAATATTGTTTCATGAGAAAATTGTTGAGATATGTTAAATGCTGTATCCATAAATCAATCCATAACTTTTAAAGTATATCCATTTACCTCTCACCCTGTATTTTGTGTACCAGTCAGTGGAGCCATATCCCCATAGTTGTGGCCTCTCTCTTTCTTACTCACATATCTGATTTAGCACCAATGGTAAATCATTTGGTGGTAGTGGCAAATCTATCCGTTTTTCCTCCAAAGTTTCTTTCCATTTGTTCTGGTTCTCTTTCTCTCCCATACCACCATCCTACGAAATCTGCCATCATCTCATCCTGGCCAATGGGACTTTTCTCCTACACGGTCAACTCCCATACTCTACCACCAAACCATCTTCACACTACCTCCAGACTAACACAGATTGGATTATGTTATCAGTGATTAAAATAATCCAACTGTTTTCTGTTCCTTTAAAAGTGAAGAGAATGCCAACACTCTCTATCAGCTAGCTCCTTCCTGCCTGCCAAGTCTCTCTTGAATGAAGTCTACCCATGCTCCAGACACATAGACTTCGGGTCCTAAGACCTTAGTCATATTTCTTCTCCTGTGGGTTTTTCCACATGCTTCTCTTGATGGATAAAAGGCTCTTTTCTCTCCTCTTTGCCTATTTAATTCTACACAGTCATGAAATCTTAATTAATACTAATGCAATGGTTGAAAATTGTGGCTAGAAGAAAACTTTTATTTAATTAACCAATTTGGATGATGGAAATTGAAAGTATTATCAGGGACATAAGTATCCAAATCCTCGTGTTCCAATTAAATGGTGAATAATTGCAAAGTTGCAAGGCAAAAATGTATTCTTCGCCCACTGTCAAAATGAACATGGGCTGAAACTACTTTATTAAACAAATATTTCCTGGTTCAGAACCTGTAACAGAAAACTAAAGGAAATACTATATCATTTTAGATTATAAAATACCACAAATATAAACAGGCTGTCCCATCAAAAATTTGCGAGGTTTATTCACAAATAGTAAGACGTTTCATAGGAAATCTCACAATATTATCAGTCTTACTAATAAATCTATAGTAAAAACTCCTACTAACATCTCTAACAATATTCGAAAATAAATATTTTCTGATATATTAAATAAAAAGAACTATGAAAAGAATTTTATATAAGTTGGAGATATTGTGAAATACAGAGATAAAGGAGTAGACTTATTAGCACAGAGAAAAAGCAGTAAGGTGGGGTGGTTCACTGAACCATAGGCCGTGATCTTTGCCTGGGGACCAGCAATGAACATGCCATGTCATTAAAGAGAAATAAAAAGGGCATGGTAAATGTGGTTTCATAAACAATTATAATTTGAAAGAATTCTCTCACAATCTTTTGAGGTATTTTGCCTACTTTTAACAGCTTTTGCTTTTGTTCAACTTGCAGTGACTGTGGAACCACCTTAACCAAAAACTCATATGGAAAAAGCCTCCCCTTCCCTTCCCCTGAAAGTACTTCTGCTGGATGGTTCAGACATGGCTGCGTACTACTTAAGGATTTGTAATTATAAACTCTCTGCACTTTCATTACATTTCTGCTCCTCTCCTGCAGGTGTCAGCTCTTTTATAGTGTTAACATGCCAATTCCCACTTCGTGAACATAATGTACAAAAGCAGCAAAGTGAAGAGGTTCTTTACTTTCATTATATTGAACTGTATTATTCATGATCTCTCATTTTAAACATGTGTAAGTATGTTGGATGAATACTATAGTATTTTATCTGAACTGCAATGTTGGGCATTGACCCTGAATGTTTTTCAGAGCCTGCACATGTTTTTACAAAGTAAATAACAAAAGTTTAATATAATTCATTTGACAAGACATTGCTCCCTGCCCCACTACCTCTCTTATGAAACAGGAGTTTGATGACTGTGTGGCCATTCTTAAGTTGTATTTTATGTCCCTGAGGCACTTCCATATGATGCACTGAGAAGCACTATCACTGACAAGAGGGTTTTTCCTGCCAAGGAGGACTAGGGGTTAGGTCCAAGGGGTAAAGACAATGCGGCAAAGATGGTGTCTGAGTTGACTTTCTTATTTCCTTAGGAAGGACATCTGACATTTTCTCCTTATACTACCTGCCTTCCCAAGTCACACCTGAACATTCCCGGCATTCCAAGTTCTTCATGGTGCCCAGTTGGATCCAGTGAAGCCCAGCACTGGTTTATCACTCATTCCCTCTTTGCAACTGTCTCTGCCTTGTAAATAGTGAATTTTGTACAAAAGTATCTTATGACAAGTAGTCAAAAACTGAAGAAGAACTGTTTCCTGGGGAGCAATTTGAATTCAGATTTTTTTTAGAGTATAAGCAGTAAAAATATCATAATTGGCTTCATGAAAGGATAGGTACATACACAGAAACATATATTTAAAAGACAAATGTTTATACATGAGTCTTTCCATAATTTACCCAAACATTTGAAATATGGTCACTATTTAATTATAGGCATTTAATTGATATGTTTCTTTTTTGGTGTAAAAAGTATTACAAAATTTTTAAAAAGTTATTTTGCCTTTATTACTTTATCAATAATTTGCAGTTCTTTGTTTTGTATTTATTGAATATATATTTGGGTTGTTTCATGTTTTATAGTTGTCATTTGCATGAAGTTTATTTATAAATAAAGCGGGGTAAAATATAAAAATGTTTGAGCCTTGTCTAGCACATCATAGTTATGAAAAATTAGCTTCCCCACCAGTCTCCCCAACAGTCTATTTATAATAAAGGAGAACTTTGCTCTATTGATTTCCTCAAATCCATCACTGCCATGAATAGGTGGGACAAAACTAGATTGATTTTTGACCAAAGTAGCAAGCTAGTTATTTTAGAATTGCTGAACGATAACTATTTTACTGCTGATAAAAATGAGAGAAGCCTGGGTTGTACCAGAGAGTATGATAGGCTAAATCAGTGAGTAGAGTGTCTGTTTTTTCTAAAGATTCAGGAGCAATTCTGATATAATACATTATAAGCATTCTGGGCATTTTATAACAAAGAAAGAACATTAACCAAACCCACAGATGACTGTAGAGCAATGGTTAATAAAATTGTTCAGGAAAATGTTTGTTTTAGGTACAACACCTGTTCTAAAAGTTTGTTTTTCTAAATTAAAGTTGCATAACCTTGCCTTGGTGCTAAAAAGTATTTGTTAAAATATCAGGTCTCAAAGTATCACAGTGCTTTTAGTCAGTTAAATGGTAGTGCTGACAAATAATTATATTCTTTACTCTGCTGAATTCATTACATAAATTAATGATCACAAACCCTATAGATCTATCATATTATCATCCCAATTTCACTTATAAAGAATCCGAAGTTACAGAGGGGGTACCCAAGATAACACAATGCCTCAAACCCATGTTCACTAACGGGGAAAATATTTTGAAGGCTATGAGAGGGCTTCCAGATCTGATGGAGATCCGGGAATGGCAATAGAATGGACAAACACTAAGAGCATTCTGGTGACTAATGGGCAAGAAAAACAGAGCAAACCTGGGGCAAAAGCAGTCTTTCGCACAGTGATGGCCCAAGGTCTGCTGTCAGGTCCCTAGCTTATGCTTTCAATACCTCCCAAGTGCCTCTGATTGGCCAGGTTTGCTTACACATCTGCCTTGTAGCCAGAAGGGGAGACAGAGCATCTACTCCCTTCCCCTTTTGGAGTCAGAGGACTGTACCAGAAGTGACGGAATCACCGCAGGCATGCACTTGTTTCCCCAAAATGGAAAACGCAGTTCTAATAGAAAGGGCAATGGATTCTGAGGAGCGAAAACAGCAAATATCCACTAAAAATATCTACCAATTATATGTTAAGTCTGAAGAATTTTGAGTGTATGGGTTATCCATCACAACCTTGCCTGACACATGTCTTAGCCTACTTGGGCTACTGTAACAAAATATTGGGTTGGCCAAAAAGTTCGTTTGGTTTTTTTCTATAAGATGGCTCGAGTAGCACTTTAGGATTTAAAATATCCTAAAATTAAGATATTTAAAAAACTTTGTAATACTTTTTACACCAAAAAGAAACATATATCAATTAAAAGCTTATAATTAAATAGTGACCATATTTCAAATGTTTTGGTAAATTATGGAAAGACACATGTAGAAACATTTGTCTTTTAAATATATGTTTCTGTGTATGTGCCTATCCTTTCAAGAAGCCAGTTAGGGTATTTTTAATTGCATTCAAAACAATTTTTATTAGTTTGCATTGGGATAGCTGTCATATCAACATGCATTAAAAAAAACAACTTACCGAAATTGGTGATTTTTTTATGTAACCACTTTAATATAGAAAATGGAAGAGAATATGCAACATTTTCAGTGTATTATGTTTTATTATTTTAAATTGGGACATTAATTGAGAATGATCAGTGTTATACCTCACAAGAGATAGCCAACATACTCAAAATATCCAAATCAATAAAGTTATGGGTGAAAATGAAAAACGTGTCTTCTATTTTATGGAAAAAAAACATATGGACTTTTTGGCCACCCCAATACAACAGGCTAGGTGGCCTATAAGAATAGACATTTATTCCTCAGAGTCCTAGAGGCTGGAAGTCTGAGATGAAGGCACCAACCAACTCTGTCTGGTGAGGACCTGCTTCCTGGTTCAAAAAGGACAACTTCTCACCCTGTCCTCACCTGTGGGAGAGGTGAGGGAGCTGCCGGGGGTCCCTTTTATAAGGATACTAATCCCATCATGGAGCTCCACCCTTATGACCTCATCACTTCCCAGAGCCCTTACCTCCTAACACCTTCACATTTGGGGTTAGGTTTCAATATGTGAATTTGGGAAGATACAGACATTCAATGAATAGCAACATGTTATGATTCTGATTCTACGGATAAGAACACTTTGTTTCAGAGGTTACAAGTAAATTTGTACAAAGGGACACATCAATTAATTAATGGCAGAATTAAAAATCAAATTTAAGACTGCTGAATCCTAATCATTGTTGTTTTTCCCCTAATTTGATCGTAGATTAGTCTCTTTTCCCCCATTTATAATGTAAAGCAAGGCTGTGCCTTCCCCACCCCCAAAAGGAAGGAAAAAAACAGCATTGGCCCACATTTAACATTATCCAGAGTTTTATATCTTGTAATGCTACACAAAGTAAGCCTGGAGCTATTTGTAGACAAAGAGCCTGGAATTAATTTATTCTTCAAGGAGCGTTCCTTTTCCCCTTGCCATATTGTTCTTCTGTTCGTACCTCTAGGCACTTCCTTTCAATTCTGAGGAGCACAACTTTCTAAGTCACTCAAGCTGACATCCTACATGACCTGCCAACGGCAAAAAAGTAAACACAGTTTTACTGTTGAGTTCTGACAATGTTCTTCTTCAGGAAAAAATGAAGCTTTTCATTATATGAAAGTAAAAGCAAGTTACTTTTTTCAGGAAAAGAATTCCTCAGAAAAAAATAGTACAATAAAAATACAATATTAACAACTCCATTTTATAGATTTCCAACTTGACCCGTTTAGTCATTGTTTAGAATAAGAGAATAAAGAGACACTGTTAGTAGTAGAATATAGTATCAAGTATGTAATCCACCTTTGAAATGAAGTTCCTTTTTAATTTACTGAAAATGAAGGTGACAACTTTGATAAACATATCTTCTCAGAAACACAGGATTTAATTATTTATAGTGACATGAAATTTTATGAAATGTACTTTGGTAATTTTTTTATTTTTATTATTTTATTTTTTAAAGAAAGGCTTTTTTTAGTTATTAATGTTAGAGAGAGAGAAAGGAAGAGATAGACAGAAACATCAATTTGTCATTCCACTTATTTATGCCTTCATTAGTTGGTTCTTGTATGTGCCTTGATCAGAGATCAAAGCTGCAACCTTGGCTTATCAGGGTGATGCTCTACCCAACAGAGCTACCTGGCCAGGGCTATTTTGGTAAATTTTTAAATAACTTCAAGAAATGAATTCTATACTAATGATTTACTAATTTAAAGAAAACATATTAAAGTGTAGTTTTTATAGACTGAGTTACCTAGACATTTGTGTCAGGGGATGAAAACCAAAGTTCTTAGTTCATTGAGTGTGTCAACCTGCAAACCAAGGGGCTGCCGGTTCGATTCCCCAGTCAGGGTACATACCTGGGTTGTGGGCCAGGTTCCGGGTAGGGGGCACATAAGAGGCAACCACACATTGATGTTTCCCTCCCTCTCTTTCTCTCTCCCCTTCTGTCTAAAAAAATAATAATAAATAAAAGTTTTTAAAAAATTCTTAGTTCAGAAGTATAAGGTTTTTTCCAAAGCAGAAAGTAGACTTCATTCATTTTTATTTATTTTTAAGTAGACTTTACTTTCAGAACAGTTTTAGATTTACAGAAAAATTGAGAAAATAGTACAGAGCTTCCCATAGCCCTATATCCACTTTTCCCTATTATTAGCAGCTTATATTAATATGGTATATTTGCCACAATTAATGAAACACTATTGATATATTATTATTCACTAAAACCTATCCCTTATTCAGATACTCTTGTTTTCACCTAAAGTCCTTTTCTTCTTCCAGGATTCCATCTAGGACCCCATATTACACTGTGGTGTCATGTCTCCTTAGGTTCCTCTTGGGTGTGACCATTTCTCTAGACTTTCTATGTTTCTGATGACCTTGACAGTTTTGAGGAGTGCTAGTCAGGCATTTGGTAGAATGTCCATTTGTCAAAATTTATCTGATTTTTTTCTCATGATTAGATTGCTTTTATTTTGTTCATTTTTTGCTTGTTTGTTTGGTTTTGGCAAGAGAAAGACCACCAAGATCAAGTGCCACTCCCATCACAGCAACTCCAGGACATATCTATCATGATTTATCACTGTTTGATGTTGACCTTGACCACCTGGCTGAGCTAGTACTGTCAAGTTTCTCCATGTGAATTTACTCTTCCCCACACTCTAGCTATAATATATTCTTAGGAAAGAAGCCACTGAGCATGGCTTGCACTGAAGAAAAGAGGAGTTATACTCTCTTCCCTTGAGAGTAGAGTATCTACACACATCATTTAGATTTTTATTTTGGCTTGGGGAATTTAATCTCTTATCCTCAATTAATTTATTTATTCAATCATTATGTAAAAGTTCAGATGCATATACATTATTTTATATTTTGGGTTATAAACCAACACAACTTTAAATATTTTGTTGTGCAAATTGTTTCACTTTTGGCCACGGGGACTGTTTCAGTCGGCCCCTTATCCTTCTGGTATTCCCCATCAAAAGATGTGTGTGTGTTGTACTCTCTTTATGCCACAAGGTGTATCTTACATGCTTCTTTCTCTGATCCTAGAATTGGCCATTTCTCCAAGGAACCCTGGTTGCTCTATCGGAAACCAAAATCTAAGTACTAGCTGTGCTTGGTCAAACTGGGGAGCAATTGCTTTTGGGCTTTATCAGCTGACAAAGCAAGGATTTATTTGTGTTTATATCAGTTATATAGTAACATGATACACAATGTCTAACGTTTGAAAACAGGTATTTCCCTATGCTTTGCTCAGTTTCATAATTTTTCACTACGAGGGCAAATCTGATGCCAGCTGCTTGGTGATGGTGGAAACTGAAATTGACCTAGGCAATATTCAAGGAAAAAATAAACGAAACTGGAGGACTTACACTGTTGGATCTGAAGACTTACTCCATAGATACAATAAATAAGACAATATATTATTTTCTCAAAGATGGCTAAGGTAACTAATAGAATTGAATAAAGAATATATGAGGCTCATATGGTTATGGCCTCCTGGCTTATACCAAAAGTCTCAGTGCAATGCAATGAGAAAAAGATAAGATGGGTTTATCGATAAATAGAGTCAAGCCAACTGAAAATCCACATTGTAAAAAATGTACTTTGACCTCTTTCTCACATCATACACAAAAATTAATTTGAGATGATTCATAGGATTGTGTTAGCAAAAATAAAAAATTAAAAAATAGATATATATATATATATATATGTTTCTAGCCCTGGCTAGTGTGGCTCAGTGGATTGAGCACCGGCCTGCAAATCAAAGGGTCACCAGTTCGATTGCTGGTCAGGGCACATGCCTGGGTTGCGGGCTAGGTCCTCGACGGGGAATCACGCAAGAGTCAACCACATACTGATGTTTCTATCCCTTTCTCTCTCCCTTCCCCTCTCTATAAAAATAAGTAAATAATATCTTTAAGAAATGTTTCTAGAATAAAATGCATTCATGACCTTGAATTAGGTAAAGATTTCTTACCTGAGGCCCATTAAATAATATCATTGAGATAGTGAGTAAACAACCCATAAACAGGAAGAAAATACTTGTAAAACACTACTCAAATGACTCAGATCCAGAATATATAAAGGAATTCTACAAATTAATTAAGGCTTAAAAAATTTGCACAAATGCACTCAATAAGGAAAAATCTTACCTAGACTCTTTAGAGAAAATAATACCCAATAGCCAAGAAAAAAGTCTTTCAAAATCCTCAACATAATTTATCACCATTACAATGAAAATTAAAACCTCAGAGATACATCCACCAGAATTCAAGTAACGGGCTATACCGAGTATTGCTGAAGATGTGGACCCGCTGGTGCTGTTGCTCTGCTCCTAGAAAACACATTATCAATGGAAAATTATCAGTAGTGTCTATCATTCAGTATTTCCATTTTTGCATATGTACCCTAGAGAGATGAGCACATGTTATCATAAGACACATTTGATACTTTTCATAAGAGCCAAATATTAGAATAATGCAAATGGGTAAACAATTTATGATATATCATGCAAACTAACATGACATAGCAATGAAAAAAGAACTCTTGTGATGCACAAGTACATAAAGCTTATAGATCTGATATTGAGGAACAGAACTCAGAGGCAAAAGAATGCAACTGTGTCATTCCGTTTTGTACAGTAGAAAAACAGGCAAAGCTAGTCTGGGGAATCAATGACAGTGCAGTGTTTGGAGTGGTGCTGAGTGGGGTGTGGCATGCAGGAGCTCTGTGGAGCACCAGAAATCATATATATCTTAATATATATCTTGTATATATATTCATGCAGTGGTTACACTAAATAGTAACTAGTTTAGTTGCACTCAAGATTTGTGTACTTTATGACATCTCATTTTAATTATGAATAATAATAAAACAAAATTAATTTAACTTAGAATAAACTTTTCCTTTTTGACAATTATGTTTTCTTAGAATCAGCTAATAGCTTTATTGTAACTAGTCACATGATGTCAAAATTAGAAAGAAAAAAATAGGAATATGTGGACCATATATATATTTTAAAATTATTGATGACTATATTTTTTCCATTACCATTTATCCCCCTTATATACCCCTCCTCTCTGCAATCACCACACTGTCGTCCACATTCATGAGATCTTTTTCCTTTGTGCTCGACCTCTCCAAACCCAGATACACCCACTAGGCTGTCAGCTTGCTCTCTATTTATGAGTTTGTCTCCATTTTACTTGTTAGCTCAGTTCATTAGATTCCTCATATGAGTGAAATTATACGGTATTTATCTTTCTCTGACTGACTTATTTCACTTAGCATAATGTTTTGCAGGCCAATCAGTGCTGTCACGAAGGGTAAATTTTTTTTTTATAGCTGAGTAGTATTCCATTGTGTAGATGTGCCATGGTTGTTTTATCCACTCGTCTACTAATGGACATGTGGGCTACTTCCATATTTTGGTGATTGTAAATAAAGTTGCAGTGAACATAGAGGTGCTTATATTCTTTCAAAATAGTGTTTTGGGTTCCTTTGGATAAATTCCCAGCAGTGGAATCACTGGGTCATAGGCAGTTCCATTTTTAATTTTTTAAGGTATCCCCATGCTGCTTCCAACAGTGGCTGCACCAATCTGCATTCCTACCGACAGTGAACAAAAGTTCGCCTTTCTCCACATCCTTGCCAGTACTTGTTGTTTGTTGATAATTTGCTGATAACCATTCTAACAGGTGTGAAATGATATCTCTCACTGTGGTTTTAATTTGCATTTCTCTGATGATTAGTGACATTGAGCAACTTTTCATATGTCTATAAGCCATCTTTATGTCCTCTTTAGAGAAGCATCTATTCAGGTCCTTGGCCTATTTTTTAATTGGATTGTTTGTTTTCTTGGTGTTGAGTTTTATAAGATCTTCATAAATTTTGTATATTAACCCCTTATCAGGTATATTGGCAAATATGTTCTCCCATTCAGTGGGTTTTCTTTTTAAATTGTTGATGGTTTCCTTTGCTTTGCAAAAACTTTTTAGTTTGATATAGTTCCATTTGTTTACTTTTTTATTTGTTTCCCTTGCCCAGATAGTATATCAGATAAAATACTGCTACAAGCAATGTCCAATACTTTACTGCCTATGTTTTCTTCTGGGATTTTTATGGTTTTGGATCTAACATTTAAGTCTTTAATCCATTTTGAATTTATTCTTGTGTGTAGCATAAGAAGGCGGTATAGTTTCATTTTTCTGCACATCTCTGTCCAATTGCCCCAACACAATTTATTGAATAATCTTCATTTGTGAGCTTCCTCTGTCAAATATTAATTGACTATAAAGGTGTGGGTTTATTTATGGGCTTTCTATTCTGTTCAATTCTATGTGTCTGCTTTTATGCCAGGGCCATGCTGTTTAGATTGCTATGGCCTTGTAGTATAGTTTAACGTTAAGTAGCATGATTTCTCCAGCTTTGTTCTTCTTTCTCAAGATTACTGTTGTTACCTGGAGCCTTTTGTGGTTCCATATAAATTTTTGAAATATTTGTTCTAGTTTTGTGAAATACATCATTGGTATTTTGAATGGAATTGTGTTGAATCTATGGATTGCTTTCAGTAGTATGGGCATTTTAATGTTAATTTTTCCTATACATGAAGATGGTGTGTGCTTCCACTTATTTGTGCCTTCTTCAGTTTCTTTCTTTAGTGTCTTCTAATTTCCCAAGTACAGGTCTTTTACATCCTTGGTTAGATTTATTCCTAGGTATTTTATTCTTTTCGAAGTAATTGTGAATGGGATTGTTTTCTTAAATTCCCTTTCTGATAGTTCATTATTTGCATATAAAAATGCAACTGACCCTGGATATTTATTTTGTATCCTGCTACATTACTAAATTCATTTATCAGTTCTAGTAGTTTCTTGGTGGAATCTTTAGTGTTCTCTATGTATAGTATCATGTCATCTGTGAGTAAAGACAGTTTTACTTCTTCCTTTCCAATTTGGATGCCTTTTTTTTTCTTCTTTTTGTCTGATTTCTATGGCTAGGACTTCCAGCACTATGTTGAATAAGAGAGGTGGAAGCAGACATCCTTGTCTTGTTCCCGATCTTAATGGAAACGCTTGTAGTTTTTGCCCATTGAATATGATGCTGGCAGTAGATTTGTCATATTTGACCTTTATTATGTTAAGGCATGTTACCTCTACTCCCGCTTTGTTGAGAGGTTCTATTATGAATGGGTGCCAGATTTTATCAAAAGTTTTTTCTCCATCTGTTGATATGATTGAGTTGTTTTAATCATTCATTTTGTTTATGTGTGAATCACATTTATTAATTTGCAAATGTTGTGCCATCCTTGCATTCCCAGAATAAATTCCACTTGATCATGGTGTATTATCTTTTTGATGCATTGCTGTAATCTATTTGCTAATATAAATTTTTTAAAATGTGAAACCACATATTTTTTAAAGATCTTTATTTATTTATTTTTAGACAGAGGGGAAGGAAGTGAGAAGAGACAGAGAGAAACATTGTGTGGTTGCCTCTCTGGTGCCCCCTACTGGGGACCTCGCCCACAACCCAGGCATGTATCCTGAGTGGGGAATCAAACCAACAACCCCCTGGTTCACAGGCCAATGCTCAATCCATTGAGATATACCAACCAGAGCTCTATTTGCTAATATTTTGTTGAAGATTTTAGCATCTATGTTCATCAATTATATTGGCCTATAATTTTCTTTCTTTGTAGTGTCTTTATCTGGTTTTGGAATTAGGATAATGCTGACCTTGTAAAATGGGCTTGGAAGTCTTCCCTCCTCTTGAATTTTTTGAAATAGTTTGAAAAGGAGAGATATTAGCTCTTCCTGAAGTGTCTGGTTAAATTCACCTGTAAAGACATCTGACCCAGGGCTTTTCTTTTTTGAGAATTTTTAAATTACTGCCTCAATTTTACTAGGTGTAATCTGTCTATTCAGATCTCTTCTTTTTCCTGATTTAGATTTGGAAGACAGTATGTTTCCGGGAATTTACCCATTTCATGTAGATTGTCCAACTTGTTGGCATATAGTTGTTTGTAATATTTTCTTAGAGTCCTTTGTATTTCTTTGGTGTCAGTTGTTATTTCTCCTCTTTCATTTCTAACTTTATTTATTTGGGTGTCTCTCTTTTCTTTTTGATGAGTCTGGTTAAAGGTTTGCCAACCTTTTTAACATTTTCAAAGAATCAACTAATGGAGTCTGTGAACTTTTGTATCATTTTTAGACTCATTTATTTCTTCTCTGATCTTTATTATTTCTTTTCTTTTACTCACCTTGGGCTTTGTTTTTCTTTTTCAAGTTCCTTTAAGTATAAAATTAGATTGTTTATTTAAATTTTGACTTGTTTCTTGAGATAGGCCTATAATACTATGAATTTCCCTCTTAGGCCTACTTTCCCAGTTTTCCATAGATTTTGGGTTGTCATGTTCTCATCTTATTTGTTTCAAGGTATCTTTTGATTTCTTCCTTGATCCCTTTGTTGACCCATTCATCGTCTAAAAATGTGTTATATAGCTTCCATGTCTTTATGTAATTTTAAGTTATCTTCTTGTGATTGCTTTCTACTTTGATAGCATTAGGTCAGAGAAGATGGCTTGATATGATTTCAATCTTCTTAAATTTATAAAGAATTATTTTTCATTCTAATGTGTTCTAGCCTAGAAAATGATTCACATGCACTTGAAATTATGTATATTCTGCTGCTGTGGTTGAAATGCTCTGTAGATATCAATTAAATCCACTTGATCTAGCATGTCATTTAAGAGCACTAACTGCTTGTTGATTTTCTGTTTGGAGGATCTATCCATCGAAGTCACTAGAGTATTAAAATAATGGGCAAGTTTACCAGGTACACAAAAATAAACCAGGTACGTGTTCCTAATATCAGACAAGTTTGAAAGAAGACTCAAAAGCATTGACAGAAAAAAAGGAGGGCACTGTGTATCAGTAGAGTGTACAGTGAACATAAGTGGCTATGAGTATTCATACATACAATAACAGAGTGTTCACAGCATAAACTAAAGGTTATAGGAAGAACTAGGAAAAATAAACAAAATAGCCCTAATGTTAGGATATGAAGTAGGAAAAAGGACATAAGAATATAAAAGGCAACACAGTAAGCTATATTTTATGAAGATGATAGAAGATAGGTGGATAGGTAGGTTATGATAGATAATATATATATATTTAGATATTTAAGTTCTTCATGTTCTAGAGCACACCCTTTTTTAAGAACTCATGAAAAATATATGAAAATTGACCATTTATCAGGCTGCTAAGAAAACTCAATAATTCCTACCCCACAGAAAACAAAAGTGCTAGAGGAAATAGTTTCTTATCACAGTGCAATACAAATATAAATAAACTAAAAAGCAGAAAACTAAAAAGAGATCACCCAACAAGATGTTAAATAAATCAAAGCTATTTTTCACTCTTTAGCCAAAGGAAAAATTCAAACCAAAAAATAAGAGTGAAATGAATTATTTAAGTACTCACTAAAAATGATTGAGAAAAGTTTGCTAAAACAAAGATACACAGAAGCAAGTAATTAATGAAAATAAGGGCAGAATACAGAAAAACAGAAGGCCTAAAATATTAATCAAAACACCTGTTCTCAAAAATCTTTTGATGACTATATAAACCCCCAGTTTTAATAATCTATGAAAAAGATGAAAACAAAACAAAATAACACACCATAAATCATAAGTGACATATAATTTCAGAAATAGTCTTTAAATAAGCCTTAATTTATTTATCTTATATTTTGCAAAATTATATATAAAATATTAGAACTTTATGAAATGTATTATTTCCAAAATAGATTCATAAAGAGATAAAATATATAAACAAATCAATTGCTATAAACATAACTGAAATATCTATCAAAATGCAACCATTTCCCCCCAGAAAAGCATCACATCTATTATCTCATAGGACAGCAATTATCAACCTGTGTGCTACAAGAACTTTTAAAAGTTGCAGTACTGACTGTTTAGTCAAGGGCACTGACCTCTTTTTCCTTAGATTGTCAAATTTTTAAAAATGACAACAGCCAACACAACAATAGTCATCTGGTATGAATGAATCAAAATTATAGCTATTTTGGGGGTCAGATCAGCAAAAAAATATAATTTTTTGGTTTGCCACAGAATTTTAATGATGAGTTTGTTTGCTATGAGATGGAATAAAGTTGGAAATTACTATCATAGAGGATTGCTATCAAACTTTTAATGACACAATCTAAAACGTATAAGGATGAAAAATTTACCGTTATTTTCATGAAGTTTTCTTTATAAAAACATAAATATCGCACAATAAAATAAAATTATAACAATTCCCATAGTGAATATCAGTGCTAAAATCTTATGTGAAATATTAGCAAACAGAATCAAGGTGTATAGTAAAGGAATAATACATCACCACCAAGTGAGATTTATTTAAGTAATGAAAAGATAATTTGATATTAATAAAATTCCTCATACTAATAGAACTAAGGAGAAAAATATATGATGTTGAAAATGCAATTGATAAAATTTAGTGACTGTACTTAGTTAAAGAAAACACTCAAAATAGGAGTTTGCAGATATAAGATAAATATAATTAAATACATTTGTTTTATCCCAAATAATATTATCAAGCCTCATGAATTAAAACTTGAAGCATGTCTGCAAAAGCCAGAGACAGAAAGACATTTCTACTATCACCACTATTGTTTAATGAAAGAAGGAAAGCAAGCAAGACAGAAAAGGCAGTAATTCCCTTTTAAAGGAACTTACCGTACAGAAACCTTTGCACATACGCTAAGTGATGTATGTGCATATTTGTGTATTGCTATGTTATTAATTACCAAGATTTATAATGAGCGATGGCCATCAACGGGAGTCTGCAGCACACCACACAATGGAAGAGGAAGCCTGGTAGAGCCCCTGGCTCCTTCGCCATACCCTTGCCACCTCACGGTGGCCCTGCTGGCGGCTGCTGTGAAGAGATGCTGAGTGACTGAAGGCCTCCCACCACTAGCCTGTGCCTCATTTCTCAGCCTGTCTTCTCTGGGCCTTCTCCCGGACCCCTGAGGGCTTCTCACCCAGCATGTAAAGCGCTCCAGCTCCCTGTTCTTTGGATTCACTTCTGTTTCTGATGTTTTTGTGTTATGGTTATAAGCATTTTGGAATGGCAAAATGTCAACTTCAATGTTGAGAAAGGCCACGGCTTGGGTATGACAAGAAGCCTGGGCATGTTTCTTCAGGATGTACTATGTGTTTTGAACTGATGACCATTGTATGATGCTGTGTCCCTGATAGAACAGACGGTTACAGTGGAAACAGGAATGGTCCCTCTCATGGTATTCCAGTGACCTGGTGCAAGTCCTGTGCCTCCGGTCACTGAAACATTAAGCCCTGATGGACACAGTATTCTGTCACTTCCAGAAGTGGGAACAGACTCTTCAGCCACAAGACACAATAGACAGTCTACTGAAGCCGACACTCTGACTGCCAACAAATCATCTGAGGCACACACACGTGTGTGTGTGTGTGTGTGTGTGTGTGTGTGTGTTCAAATCCCATTTGTTAAAATAATTTCACAAATTAAGTCTTTGACCACTTTACACATCAGCCATAAGTTCTTGTTTGGGTTGTCATAAATGTGGGTGTACATATTTTCCTAAACCCCCAGCCCTTCTCGTTGTTACCGAATGGCAAATTGCTTTAAGTTTCTCCAGCCACAACAATCTCCACAGGTTCTGAAATTTTTCTTCAAACACTGACGATATACTGAGTGAAGATATCTACAGTTAGTCATCGGGGTGGCAGAGCAGAAGTTTGAAGTCTGCGGTCTCTTGTTTTTACTTTTTTTTTTTTTTTGCTAATTATACTTTAGAGACTAAGGGGTGTATGAAAGCTATAACCACCCTTATTGGCAGAAAAGAGTTACTTTACCAATTGACCCTCATAAGTGTGTGAGGCATCTGGATTTCTGCTATGTAACTAGAAGAGGAAGCAGTGTGTCTGGGACTCAAGGGGTCCCAAGGGATCCTCACTTTTGGGGCTTCTCTCCGAGATCACTGTCAACAGGCAATTTGAACAGCCACCGTCTGACCTGGCCTGAAATCAGGGGCTAACCTTATGATGGAGCTGATTGGTCCCATCGGGCACATGGCCCAGACCAGCACAACCGCTGCCCAGGAGTGCGAGGCTCTAGAATGGGATAGGCAGCTGGTGATGAACATGTGTATCAATCAGAGAATCGGTTCACCTGGAGGTTGGAATTCTTGTTTGTGTTTTACCACACTAATGTTTCCGTGGTCTTTTTAAAAAGATTTTATTTATTGATTTTTTGAGAGAGAAAAAGGGAGGAAGAAGGAGAGGGAGAGAAACATCTATGTGAGAGAGACATCAATCAGCCGCTCCTTGTGTGCACCCGGCTGGAGATGGAACCCCCAACCCAGGCATGTACCCTGGCCAAGAATCAAATCCCTCAGTCTGTGGGATGATCCCCAACTAACTGAGCCATACCAGTCAGGACTGTTCTCTTGAAAAAAAAAAAATGATTGTGACTTTCACCTCCTTATGGAATTAGTAACAAGACAAAGTGAATCTAATGTGGGGCAAGCATGGAATTGGCAATGCCCAGGTGGACCCAGCCTTATGTCGACGCTCTGCCCGTGAGCCTTCAGACCTCGCCGCTCCCATGTAAGCTGTTGGCTCCAATCATCCCACAAGAGCCTACAGCCCAGCCTGTGGGATTTCACTGGCCGCAGAAAACCCTTGGCCTGCCAGGAGTTCTGGAGAGTTATAGCCCCAAGAAGCAGCCCTAGCAAATGACAGATGGAAGTTAATAGAAAACTACTTTCCTCTCATTTGTTGTTATGGTAAGTCAGAGGAGAGGTCACCTCTGCAGTTTATAAACTATGCAGAGACACAAAGGGTCTCCTGGGATTCAGAAAATGATCTGTATTATGATCTCGGTGACACTTATTTGGGTTCATATTTAGGACCAATCCATCCAGATATACAATTAAGATATTTGCACTTCACTACATGTATATTGTACCCAATAAGTTTAAACTTTTTGTGTGACTCAGGCAAGAATTTTTTCATTACTTTATTGTTTTTTTAAGTATAGTTGGTATACAATATTATATTAGTTTCAGGTGTACAATATAGTGATTCAGCATTTACATATTTTACAATGTGATCACCCACTAATTTTATTAATCACCTGTCACCACGAAAACTCATCGCAATTATTATTGATGATATACCCCTTCACCTTTTCCCCCAGTGCTGCACCCCCTCCCCCCTGGCAATCAGCTTTTTGGTCTGTTTCTATGAGTCTGTTTCTGTTCCGTTTTGTTTGTTCACCTATCTTGGGTTTGTTTGTTTTTTTAGATTCCACAAATAAATAAAACTATATGGTATTTGTCTTTCATTGTCTGATTTATTTTAATTAGCATAATACACTCTAGGCCCATCTGTGATGTAGCAAATACATGCAGCCCTGTTTTCATTGCAGCTTTATTCACAATAGCTAAGATACGGAAGCAGCCTAGGTGCTCACTGACAGATGTTGGATGAAGAAGATATTGTTAAATACACACACACACACACACACACACACACACACACACAAGAGAGAGAGATTTTAAATTTAAAATAAAACAAAACACAGATAAGCTTCTGATTCATGATAACTGACTAAACTCAAAAATTATTCTCACAACTTTCAAGAAATCTCATGGATATAAATGTATAGGAAATAAGCAGACATATTTATAATAGCAAACAGAATTAGAATGGCAATAAACTTCTTCCAGGCAGAAGGTGGTGGACATTAAGCTGGGAACCTGAAGCAAAAGAAGAGGAACACACAGCTCAGAATATATTTCAAAAGGCCTTCAGTAGAGGTGACTGCTTACCAATCACCCTGAAAGAAACAGGCAGGAACCTGTGAGAAATACTAGGAGTCACATAGAACCATGTGATGGGGTGAATATGATGAGGTGAATCCGCTGGCTAGAAGAACTCTCAAAAGTAAGGAGTAGTTAAGCTCTACAGAGAGATGTATTTGATATAGCAAGATCTTTTGCAGCTGCATATGTTAGTTTGTCATCTTTAAAGAGCTCTTAAAGGAACAAATGATTTTTGAAGTCAATCCTGACACATCTTTAGTAGACTTATGTCCTTTGAGCTCCACGTGGTCATTGTACACAGTGGTGCATGGTAGTTGCCAAGAAATGTTTTTTTAAATTGCATACTTATCATCTTTTCTGGATATGATGAGTATGTTTTTAAGAGAAGCTATTTAGTACTTAATTTTTTCACTAAATGTATCCTTCTATTTTTAGCTTATTACTTCCCAAAAAGCTTATTAAATGGATTGCTGTAGATGAATACCATATGATAAATGACAATGCTGTTACTACATAATGTAGAGAATGTCAATTATTTTATACACACTTTATGGCAAGATTAGCTAAGCTTCTCCTCATCCACCTGTTTTAAGAGCAGTTAACTCATAAGTTCCTGGCTTCCTGTGCCCACTAGATGCACTTCATGGGCTTCCACATCGACCAAGAACACGGCGTGAGCAGAGGGAGAAGCCACATGGCAAACAGTTACTGTAGAACCTGGGGAAAGGAGAGAAGGGGAAGGGAGTGCCACTAATGATTTTCAGATTTAATCAAGAGTTAAGAGCAAGATATCTCTTCAGGGCAGTAGCTTGAATGAGGAAGTACAAGTTTACTATACTTACCCTACCTTGTAATAACATTAAAAACAGAGCAGTATTTAATTTTTTTAAGTAATAGAATAGAGCAAATTCTAAACACAGAGAAGATGTGAGGGCAAAGGCAGAAGCTAGGACGCATGGCTAACTTTTGTATAAACGTATTGTTTACAATTATAAAGGTAGGCAACTCAAGACTCACAACATAATTATAAAAAAATAAAAGTTCTTTTTAGAGCAGAGATAGTGAAATATTGTGTGTATATGTTTGAACTCATTAAGTATTTTAATGTTTTTATATATATATAAGTGTGTGTTTGTTGATAGACAGATAGATATAGATGGCATAGATGGTGTACGTACAGGAATAGGTATAGGTAGAGATAGAGAGGGAGATGGAGAGGGAGAGAGAGAGAAGCACAGATAGACACAATTATGGTTAGGTTAAGTAATGAGATCACACTTAACTGTCATTTGTTAAGTTACCTAGCTATCTGGGTGTAAGATTATGAAATTTAATTGAGTTGACAATATCATTGGAAGGAGTTCTGGTGACAGACTTATTAGACTGAAACCCTGGGTTTGTGCTAGACCCTCTCTCCTGAGATCTCTCAGCGTCTATCTTGCAGAATGAGCCTTATTCCAGAAAATACCCACTTTTTGTTTTATAGAAATACACCTTACTCCTCAGGGGCAAAGATAGAGTATTTTGTTTCTCTTTTATTTGTGCCATGTCTAGAGAAGTGCTCATTCACATAGGCCATCAGTAAGCACTTTTTCAAACTGAATTGTGATTCTCCTCCTGGATGTTGAAGGACAAATCATAGCTCTCTTTCTTCTCAGAGAGCTAGCTGGTCAGATGCCACATGTAAGTAAAGGGTTAGCCTTAAAGTAAGGAGTTAAGACACATTTAATTAGTTGCTTGTCTAAATTCCTTTTCTTATTCAATGTTATCTGTTTCTTATGAGGAAAAGGAAATAAATACACGATTATAAACTATATCATACTTCAGGATGCTGAGTTTTATCATCAGTTAACAATAACTTTAAATGAAGGGAATATCATGCATTTATAATTTATAGTTTGTTTTCAGGACAAAAGCTCATTATCATCAAAGATCTCATCTATCACACGTAATATATTGATAAGAGAAAAATATTTTCAAAAATACTAAAGTAGTAGATCTTTTTACAATGTAATGAGTCCTTTATTGATGATAATAATTTGAGACATATCGAAATTAATAATTTCCAAAAATAGCTTAGGGTAACACTCAAATATTGAATTTCTGGGATGTTTGATGTTCTTCATTATTAAGATTTGTGATGAAGATTGAAAATGTTCATTTACTGTAAGAAAAATTCAAAGTTAATAAAATATGAACCCAAAATATGTATTATTGGGTAAATTAAAATGAAAAAATATATAATATATAAATATTATATATGCATCTATATATTACCCAGTGTTCACTCTTTTACTCTAAACATAATTATATTAATTTAATACAGTAAAGTCTTTCTTAACTATGTAAAACATTAACCAAATGTATGGCAATATTGACTTGTTTCTCAGTGTTATTAAAAATAACTTATCTTAGATCTTATTATCACAGGGCATTATTGCCTAAAAGGACCACACAAGAGATGATTATAAGAAGAACCTTATTTAAAAATGGACCTAATCCACAGTAAAATTAATAAAAACAATCTCTCTGTGCTAATCCAAAATTTTCAATGTGCCCAGTAGCTATGAACTTTAATTGAAAGAATTTTGAGCAATCACATAGTGGATGTACATGGAGGCCGTATACTGCAATATTTATTCTGCTTCCAAATGTTACTTATTGGGAAAAGGGGTTGTAATTTCTAGTCATAGACAGAAAGAAAGAGGACGTGATGTGTTTTTACTTGGACTTGGGTTACTCTTCAAGAGAAGTTATTCAGCATATATCTAGTTGCCATTAGATGCCATAGTCAAAATACAGACTCTTGTTTATTATCTGCATTACAAAATTATGTTTGACAAATAAAAAAGCAAACAAAACAAATCCTCAAAGTAAAAACAAATAGAGCAAAGACAGATAAAACCACGTACACACAAACAGGAAATATTCACCAGGTAAGAACAGTACAGAAAAATGCCACAAGAAATATGGGCAAGGGGACGTATGGCTAGTAAACACAGTATTTGAAGGAAATTTATCTTTCTATGGAAAATCGACTGCCCCAGATTTCAGACAGCAGCTGCCAAACTCTATTACTTTCCCCAAAGCACCTGGCTCTGAACTCACCATGGCAGCCAAGTCTCATGACTCTGCAGCAGAAACGATTACTAAAAAGACAAAGCAAGTATCCACGGGTGGAGAGATTGGCTATATTAAAAGATTTTAATAATATTTCTCCAGCTCTTAACATAATCGTAGCATCACCATTCAAACCAATATAGTTAAGTAAATGCCACATTTGTACTGGGCTCCTTTGGAAGCCCAGTAGAGTGTTTTATCTTCCCTACTACAGACCACTATAATGCCTAGTCTTCATTACTGTTCATACCCACAGAAACTTTGTGTTGTACCAGATCCAAAGGTATTATTTCAGGGCAAACTACATTAATAACCCCCTGATAAAGTCTTCCCAGATACTAGGGCATTGTGTATTTTACATAAGGCACCTCCTAAAATTTAACCATAGGCCACATGGATCCAGCCAAATGTAATGAGTTAGATAGACAATGTATCTGGGAGAAGGGTCAAACTTTGTAGTTTAACTCAGACAGGTAGTAAAAGGCTAGATTTGATGAATTGGGCATAAATTACATAGGAATCCTAATTGAATTTTTAGCAATGGAATAATTTCACTCAAACTGTTATTAATAATATTTTAATATGACTGAATACATAAGAATACCATGAAAATATTATGGCCCATGGGACAAAGATTGTATGATAACAATATCAGGTGGGAGAGTAGAGATGCTAAAGGTATGTTCTGTCTCATAGTAGAAATTCATTTGTCTATCCTGAGTTCACCTTGAAAACACGAAATGAGAGCATCTTAAATTTTGTGGCTCCAGTAGCACAGAGCAAACTTTAAGAAAAGTCATCAAAAGTAAGTAAACCCTATAAAAATAGAAGCACTTCATGAGATGTCTACATTCTCCTGTGCTAACACATTTGTATATTTTTCCATTTTCACAATGGAAAAAATAATTTGTCAGGCACAATTAATATCCTTTTCAAAGATTAAGAAAGTCTGTTGAGATGGTATTATGTCCTGTGTAAGGTGAGAATTCATGAAACAGCCATGGCACATTTGATGAGTTAAATTTCTAATCTCCTTTTAGTGCATTTAGTTTGGTGTGCCCATTTGGTGCGAAACATCAGAAAAATGTGACGTTTGGGAGACAACATCTGTTCTTCAAGGAACACGGTGCATTAGTGAAGATGTGCCTTGTAACAAATTCCCAAAACTCAATGTAACAAAATGTATGTAGATACGCTTAGTACAGGATTGTTAAGTTTGTTTACATTTAATTGACCAAAGCCGGTCACATGGCTGCATCCAAGTTTAAAGGTGGCAGGTATCATTGTAAAGTTGTCAACAGCCCTCTGAAGTATGACAGAAGGAATGACAATATTGCTTCTTGGCTGACCGCAAAGAAACTCCCCTTCTCTCCCCCCTCTCCCCTCCTTTCTACTTTCTCTCCTTTCTTTCACTTACAAAATTTAGTAGTTTAATAGCGGCAGGCAGAAGAGTAAATAGAAATGATTGAATCATGCATAATAAAATTCACAATTTGTCCTGTGACACAAATTCCCCTGCTTATCTGAGTATCCTGAAAATGGTGGTTGACCAGCAGCATTATATTAATTTAATTTAGCTTTAATAAGCTATCATTGCCCAAATCTGAATTTAAAAAGAAAGAGCAGTATATAAGTACTTAGTCTTCAAAGATTTCTAAATTAATATGAGAATGTTTATAAATATTGAGTGCTATTATTGGACCCCATAACTAATTTGTTATTAGGTTGATTTTGTCACCAGCCCTCATTTTTAGTTATTCTCCCCCAGGCTGTTCTCCCCCATGACGGTCCTAGCATTGTTATTCTTGCGATGGACAGTGGCCACATATTGCCTGCTGGGGTTCTCATCTCTGTCTGCTCTGCAGGATCTCAGTGTGTCAAAGGCTCTGAGATGGTCAGCCCTGCTTAGTGCCCTAACCAAGTCTTCTCAGAATTGGGCTCTTCAAAGCACCCATTTACCATCCAATAAGAGTATAAAAATTGTATTTATATTTGAATCTGTAATGTATACGCTAAATGTTTTAACTATATTTAGCAAATGTAGTGATGGGTCAAAACAATCCAACCCCCATAAAAGTTCAAGAGCATGAGTCACACTAAACCAATTACTCAGACACAGACTGTGGGAGGTTAATTAGAAATAACCGACAGCATCATATGCCTTCACTAGAGAAGCTAGGAAAGTGTCAGAAATGAAGAGCTGTTTTTTTCGCTCAAACTGTTAGACGGAAAAAAAAAAAATTAAAACCCTAGTCCTTGAAAAGAGAAGAGTGCTCGGCAGTAAATAATTTCCCTAAGAGTCAAGAACTGAACCTTGGGGAATCAAGAGCTGTGTTTCTTAGTAACAGTCACTAGAACACTGTGCAGGTATTGTGGGTCAACGCTGGGCCTCTTTCAAACCCAACTAAGAACAAACTGAGCTAGATTAAATTGAAGCAGAGTAAAAGGTGACAATAAATATTTCATTAATGAAGAAGTTGGAGAAGAAAGTAGAGAAGAATCTGAACCAGGTGAAGCATGTCTCCTATAGTTACAAACACTGACTCTGGAGTTTTTGGTGTGTAGCTCAGAGCCAAATTCTTCAAACCCTGAAACCAGAAGTTAGGTGAGATAGAACATAAAAAGAAGTAATGGACTGATGTTAAAAAAATAACAGGTAATGAGTAAATGTAGGAAATAGAATAATAAATGGTATATAGATGACAAGCTAGGAGAATATGTTGCCATAGAAACAGGACTTGAAAAGAAAGTGTCGGTAACTCATCTTGAAAACTACAGAATGGTTAGGCAGAAAAGTGTGGAGGTCACTAAACACAGCCATCTCCATTTCGCAAACAGTATTTCTCACTTCTGGAATCACCATAGTTCCTCTCCTGCACAAATGCACCAGAACAGACAACAAAATAAAAGGAGAGGAGAAACAGAAGGACTCTATGACACACTGGTAAATACAAAGAGAGGAAAAGAGAATTTGTTCTGAAATTACTGACTTTATAAGAATAATGGCTAGCTAATTTTTACTAGAATGGTCACCTTACTATTTTTGAAAGAAGAACATAAGCTCAGTGTAAAGATTCAAGCAAGGCATATAATATAATCAAGAAACAATAAATCATCCAGTTAGTACCATTTGTATAATTTTTCTCAGGTAATTTTTAATCAAGCAAATCTGTGTGTGTGTGTTTGAGCTTGAGTAAAAAGAAACTGAGTGATTGGATACTGAGAAAGTCAAAGGGAGACTTATCTATTATTCACTAATAAATGGAGTTGGAGTCTTCATGGTGTTTAATATCTTAATTTAATTTTACCTGAATTTCACATTAGGATAAAAATTAAGTTAAACTGACATCATAATGAACTTCAGGAAAGTGCTTCTTCATCACAGGGTATGTCCTAAGTAATCATTTTAAGGATAGAAATAAGTATAAGGAAAAACAAAGTCGATGATATATGTGATTTTTTTCCTCGTTTTGTGGCAGTTAGACAGACCTGAAAAGAGCAGGGATAATGGGATACACACAGAAAGTTACCAGGGCAGAAAGCCCCCGGTGTGTCGGGCAAAACTGGGAATGCCAGGACCTTGCCCCTAAGGTAAACTTTCCTCCCCCACATGTTGCTGGTCATGTGGTTTAGACCCCTGACCTTTCCTCCCCTGGCCTGCTGCTAGTCATGTGGGTTAGACCTCCTTGGAGGGGAAACAAAAAGGGAGCTGAAGAAGAGCCCTTAAGCATTAATCCCCAGGACAATGAGGTTCTGACCTGCATCAAATCCATCTAAGCCTTGGCTGTGATTCAGCTCCAGGCCCAGAAAAACGGCAAAACCAGACAAACCACGCCGTAGCTGACATCAGGACCAGGCCAATGGTCCTCCCCTGGCACTGACTAATGACCCCCTTTCCTAGCACAGACCAATCAGTAGAGACCATGGCCCTGGAAGGACATACCTGAAAAGCGAATGAATATTCTACTGGAATCTTCTCCTGAGACCTCCATATACATACCCTCACGAGACGGAGGACCCAGCGTGGCTCTCTCCATGGAGCACGCCCATGCTTTTCCTCACCCTCTTCCCCTAGGTGGGTTGCCCTTGCCTCTCTCTCCTAAGCTCCAGGAGCCCTTCTTTTGCATTTGTAACTTGTTTCTTGAGTCTGTTTCTTCTATGGCTCACTTCCCGCTCTGTGACTTTCTAAATAAATTTTCTCTTATAGTTTGAGTCTTGGCTTTGAATTCTTTCTCAGTCAGAACTCAAGTACCAGGGTTGCTGAACAAAGGTCTGGTCTGACTCCACCAGCCTAACACCTGGTGCCATTTTTGCGGCCAACAGTTTTACTACATGTGTTATTGCTGCTGTGAAAGAAAGGAAATTCAGTTCCCAACTCAGTGCAGCTCTCCATAATTCCTGATATTTATGCTGGTTTTATCATTTTGTTTACTTTTTCAACAACTATGATATCTTTGCTATGTCTGTGACCAAAATGTTTTTATTAAGATTCATTCTTTTATTTTTTGAGATAAAACTTTGCATCAGTTCCAGGTGTACATAATGATTCAATGTTTGTATTTACTGTGAAATGATCACCACAGTAAGTCTAGTTAACATTCGTCACCTCACATAGTTACAACGTGTTTTCTTGTGATGAGAACTTTTAAGATCTACTCTTTCAGCAACTTTCATACATGCAATACAGTGTTGTTAACTTCAGTCACCATGTTGCACATGCAAGATTTGTTCTTTCATGGTGCAGCTGTGCCCAGCTTCATGCTCCCTATTGCTCTCTTTATCACAGTTTCTCCGACCCCTTTCTGAAAGAATTTCCTTTCTTCTGGATTGTGTCAGAGGCAATGCTTTGGCCCACTTTGTGTGTGGTTGGGAGTAGCTGTCTGCTCTGTTGAAATGTGGTACCTGAACAAAAACCTAGCTGGGTATACTGTTCTTACATAGTCACGTTTTATTTCTCAGATTATTATAGATACTGATTTGTTGTGTTTTGGCAGGAAACGTTGCTGTGAAGTGTCCCACCTAAAACTGACCACTCTCCCACCATTCTAGCACCCTGGAGAACGGAAGGTGGAAGCTTGGGCAGCATATTAGTTGGTTTGGGCTGTGTAAAAAAGTACCACAGACTGGAGAGCTTACGCAGAAGAAACTCATTTTTTCACAGTTCTGAGGCTGAAAGTCTGAGATCAATGTGTCGGCAGGACTGGTTTCTCCTGAGGTCTCTCTCCTTGTCTTCTAGACAGCCATCTCTTCCCACCTGTATGCCTAGAGATTTTCTTGACATCTCACTAGTCTATATATTAGGTCTGTAATGATATCTCCTTCGGTCCTAAATTTAAATCCTTGTGTTGTTTCACCATCTCATTTAAAAAATATAATAACCCCTTCTTTACTTCATAGTACTATTATATTTTCATCTACCATTGATTATCTTTGAAGGATTTCATTCAAATTCTATTTTTTTATTGGATGTAATTTATTTTATTTTGCATGCTTTTGCTGTTTTTTTTTATTTTCTTTTTCCTTTTCTAACATTTGACCCTTTTTCCATAGCATGCTTTTATTATACCGTAATGGTCACATTCCCAAGCTTGGGGAGCTCTGTTCAGACCAGTTGGACCACCCTCTTGTTTTGTCATGAACTGTGGGGTAACTGAGAACATGGCCCCTCCACAACCTCAGAGAACAGATATCTGACCAGTCAGCAGCCAAGAGGAGCGAGGGAAACAGTTTATATATGGATGTCCCAGACCTCTCAAGGCCCCTATGTTTATCATGATGAGGTAGAGCTTTCACATGCCACTGCTGTTCCCTGTACTGCCACTACCCCCTCCCCAATCCTATAATAAGCGCCAAGGCCAGAAGCAGGGTGTGGTCTTTTTTCACACCGATCTGCCACTATCGGTGCACCCTCCTATAATGTGAGTAGTAAGCGGCATGTCCACATCCACTGGTCCTCTGGGTGGTTTTCTCAGCATACTAAAGCATGAATGTGAGCACAGCTCCCTGGCTTGGAGCTCCTATGTTACATGAACTAATAACTTTTAATGGATTTCCTACTTGCAGTTCATTTTACCATCTCAGCCCTAGAGTAAAGACATCCTGTGGGCTGAAGCACACGAACACTGAACGTATCTGAAAGGTCTGTCTCTCCTGGACTTAGTGTCCTCTTCCAGAATCCACTTTAATAACCAGTGTTGTATAAACTCCCAAGCTGGGGATGGGCTTCCCACAGCTGTGAGCCACTCTCCCAATTCCATGTATGGTCATGGAGCCTTCAGTTTGGCCAGAGAGAGTTCCCTCTCCACTCCCTGACCCTCTGTAATTCATCTTTGTTTACTCTTTCCACTGTGACCCCATCAGGATAAGAAGAGAAAGGTGTCCAGTCAGGAAGGTATTCTCTTCAGACTAGGATACAGCTATATAATTTTTTTTTAAATACCCTTTACATGACTTTTTGTGATTGAGAATAGAGTTAGAAACTCTTCTTCAGAAATCTCTATTTTCTAGGCTGTGAGTTTTCAAATACAAAGTACTGTATGCTTTCCTTACATCCTTGGTTTTCACTATTCTTAATTTCATTAGTGGTTTTTGGAGAAAATGCCTGTTTTGTGCTTTTAGTTCAACTTCTTCCTGGGGAATGAATAACTTACCACATTCTACCCTGTTTATATATTGCATTTATTTCTCACAATGTTCCTTCTATATAGCTATTATTACTGGTGCTATTGTTTCCATTTTATCAAATAAAAAATAAGGGTCATGGATTTTAAATAATTTTCTCAAAGACAATAATAATAAGCTAAATGAAGAAAAAAAATCCTTGGTTCTATTTTGTTGTAAAACTTGTGATTTTTACAACTACACTAAAACATACCCTCTAAGAAAAATAATAATAATTTAATCATATGATGTTTTATATTGTACACAGAAACAATTGCTAGTGACTGTGATAATAATTCTTTACACCCTCAGGCAATGGTGTGAAGTGTTAAAAAGATATTAATGCTAATACTATCCCTAATATTAGTATTATATTAATAATAATATATTATTAGTAATAATAATTACTATATATTAGTAATAATAATATTAGTAGTATTAATAATACTATCCCCTTTAGTTAAAAAGCAGATTCCTTGCGAAAGAACTTGAAATGGTCTTTTTAGTATAAATAGTACTTTGTTTCACAAATAAAATTTACCAATAAAAATAACATTTCTTATTATAGTCATCAAGAAGTCAATGGAACATCTAATTTAGAATATAAAATTTCACATTGGGAAACAGATTAAATTCATAATGAAGTTTCATAATGAAGTCTCTCACACATTGAAACCCAGTTATTATAAAATCTCTAAAAGATTCAAATGGGGTTCACAATATCCTCTTTATTCCTGAAAATCATCTGATTGAGACTAAATTTATAAAAATCACAATTTTACACAAAATGAATAAAATTAATAATATACATTAAAAATACACTAACTGGTGAACTAATTCTGAAAAGTGCATGTTAATAGGACAACAAAACATTCAAATCATGAAATTAATGCTTAGGATAATTGCGTTGGTGGTAGTTGTAGTTTTTTTAATTTTAATTTTTGAAAAGATACTACCCTAAATTAAAATTCAATATGACAGATTATCTTAAACTAATGGTATTTATGTGATTTGTATGAAAATGATATAATTATCCCCTTAGAACAAAAGATATAAAGACAGGCGAACAGTTGGGTTTGCAGTTGCAGAGAAACCAAAGCGAGACACGGCTCCCAAGGAAGACTGCTTAGTTCTGCCCCAAACATTTTATGCAGATAAATCTAAAAATCCTTTCAAGGGAAATCGTCTCATTACCACTTTTAAAATATGTAGAATGATGACCAATACATTATATAGTGATTAATAAGTTAGTTTCTTCCTAAATAAATTTATATATATCTGCTTGGAAGCAGATATATGTAAATAAATACACACGCACACACACACACAAGTGCACACACATGCTTACAAAACCACTTGTACGTGCCTACAAAAGTAATCTTGTGTTTCAAGATAAATTATGATGCACCTGCAATTTTTTACTTATGGAGAGAAAAACCTATAAATCAAAGAATTTAATTATTATCTATAAATATTTAGAATTCTATGGGTCGGTTCGTTCTGTTCTTCTGCACCAGGCATGACTGACCCTGTCTGGGTGCAGCTTCCATCTCTGTGCAGCTGGCTGGTCCTCAGGGAGAGCACTCTAGGGTAACCCCAACCGAGATGACCTAGCCCTGCTCTGTGTGTGTTCCTCCTACAGCAGATGGATCTGGAAGGTCATAGGAGTGGAGGGAGAGATCCAGAGGAGAGGGAGAGAAACCTCCAGGACAGCAATCAGCAGGGAACAAAGCCTCCAGGGGCCAGGTTCAGAAGTGACTCATGGGCACCCTACATCGATAAGTAGAATCTGCCTTGGGAATGGGAGAAAACACTCATATTTAAAAGGACATGGAGACAAAAAGACCATCAATTATGACCATCAGTGAAATCGTTCTACTATCACCCACCTTTTGCTTTCAATTATTCACTTTCTCTCATCTAAGAATACACTCCCAAGACCTTCAAAATTCTCATTGAGTCACTGCATCAGGCTCAGCGTTATAGATCTTCCCATCCTCATCAGGTTCAGATGTGGATCTCCATCATTCAGAGATAGTGATGTGCTCATAAATACTTGACAGCTAACAGTCGGGGAATAAAACCCTGATTTGAATCACTGTCCATCTCTGTGGTGTAAATACTCCCATCATGGCCCATTTCAAGGCACCAATATGATGTCATTGAAAGCAAAGTTGAAAAAACAAATCCATTTCCTACTGCCCGGAGTCGTTCCATGGTCTACAGACCTGGGAACTGAAAAGACAAGTTAGTGCTCCCCACCACGCACTCCAAATATGCACTGATGAAATTAAAAACATGTCCCACAAAAATGTTTTCTTGGATGGGGGAAGAACAGAAGCACAAGGCAGTCTGTGGTCCAACGAAATTCTGAAATCCCACCAATCAAAAGCTGACAGGACACCCTTTCTAGGCAGAAGGCAAGTACCTTGATTAGGTCCTTGTTTGCCCTGGAAATGACCCCCATGGTTCTTGAACACAAGTTTTGAAATGTGCTTTCTCTCCCATGACCTTAAATGGCCACTTCTGAAGAAGTAGTCCATATTGGCAGCTGAGAAGATTTCCTAGTCTGCTTGCTACTGAAGGAAAGTGGGAAACGCAGAGCCCTTTTTTTTTTTTTAAGATTTATTTTATTATTTTATTTTATTTTATTTTATTTTATTTTATTTTATTTTATTTTATTTTATTTTATTTTTAGACAGAGGGGAAGGGAGGGAGAAAGAGAGGGAGAGAAATATCAATGTGTGGTTGCGTCTCATGCACCCCCTACTGGGAACCTGATCCACAGCCCTGGCATGTGCCCTGACTGGGGAATCAAACTGGCAGCCCTTTGGTTTGCAGGCCGATGCTCAATCCACTGAACTACACCAGCCAGGGCCTAGAGCCCAAATTGTATTTGAACAATTTCAGTCAATGTTTGTGCCCTTGAGCCTATGCAACTCCAGTGCAAACCCTGCAGACTTCTTTGTACCTTGTTCAATTTTGATCCATTTGAAAAAAGACAAACTCAAAATTCATTTCCAAACATCCTTCCATCTTTAGTCTTTGTGCTCTTTGGACATGTCAGGCTGTTGGGTGAAAACCATTTGAAGTCTTTTGTTTAGCTGAAACTGTTTATTGGGCATTGCCTCAGTCTTTCAGAGATCCTAAGGAAGATTCTTCCTGCCACACCACTGATTTGATCTGTGTCCCAAGCTACATATTATTTTGAGAGTTTTTTCCAGCTGGAGAGGGAAGAAAGATGAGAAGCATCTTTATTTGCCAACCCTGCATGACCAGGCTTCTATATATCCCCCTTAAATCCTAATTACAAACTGGTCAGTTCTTTATTTCACTCATCTTTTACTTTTCAATACTTGTAACCTACATCTGAGATCAAGCTCTTTCAGTATTTTGGCTGGAGATTTGTTAGTCAATCTTAAAACTTCATCAGGCTTATTTTCCATCTTCCAAGTTACTGCAAGTGACAGAATTGTAATTATTTATCAATCACTTAACGTGGTTCACTGTTTTGTAGCCTCCCATGTTTTGTAGCCTCAATATTTTTCCTCAACAATTTGAAACAATTTGGTCACAGTTTGTCTCACATCCCCACCTCCTTTACAAATGTGAGAGCTGTGCAGAAAGGTTATTGTTATGTCAGCTTGAGATTTTTGCACCTGGTTTCAGGTGTTAGATCACCAAGACATGTCTCAATACTGCAGGGCGAGGTGTGCCTCCTTCCCTCCCTCTCCCACCGTTGCAAAAGGAGATCTGACTTTACGGTCAGGGTCTGCAGAATGGCAAGTACAAATCCCTCTCTACTCACCTCCCCTTCCCTCATCCCACAAGCAAACAGCAAACTTTAGTTAAACAGATCATTTTCAGAAGTACTAAATGCATGCTAAGAATGAATAAGTGATTCGTAATTATCATTAGTTACTCGTTGGTGAATGAGTGAGCTGAGATTGATGGCTGGTGAAAAAAAAAACAACC
Source organism: Mormoops blainvillei (assembly GCA_004026545.1). Classification (NCBI taxonomy): domain Eukaryota; kingdom Metazoa; phylum Chordata; class Mammalia; order Chiroptera; family Mormoopidae; genus Mormoops; species Mormoops blainvillei. Next base: position 64,681 of record PVJD01007713.1, read on the forward strand.
TACAAGTAAATTTTGGATTCTGGAAAGCTCCATTGTTGTGGGCCGAATCGTGGCCCCTCAAAAGTCTTATGTGAGGCCCTTATCCTCAGAACCTCAGAATAGGATTGCATTTGGAGATGGGGCTCTTTAAAGAGGTGAATAAGTTAAAATGAGGTCATAAGGGTGGGCCCTACTCCAACAGGACTGGTGTCCTTACAAAAGAGGAGATGAGGGTACAGATGTATACAGGAGGGCAACTGTGTGAGGACACAGGGAGAAGATGGCGGCCTGCACACTAAGCAGAGAGGCCTCAGGAGGAGTCAGCCCTGCCCACACCTTGATCTTACACTTCTAGCCTCCGGAACTGTGAATTGAAGTCACTGTGGTTCACACATTAAAATAAAACAGGCTGTGTTATCTTCATTTCAGTGCTGGTTTTATAGATGTATACAAAACGGATCAAATTTTATAGCTTAAATATCTACAGTTTAGTGTACTTTAATCAAACCTAAATAAAACTGAAAAAAAATAAAAATATAACAATAAACTTTATTTTGCAACAAAAACTAATGGAGTAAAATAACTACACTATTTTGTACTTTTTCTTTGATATGTAAATTATAATTACATCTTTATAGGTATATTCTATTACATTATAAATTACGCTATTCCTTTATTTTAAAAATTGTTTAATTTATAATTTCTTTGTATGAGGCATTATTCATGCATGTTCTACATTTTAGTTTTATTATTTCTTTTGTTTTTTCATTATTCTTTTCCTTGCTTTGGCTGAGTTGTTAAATATCCCCATAAATGTTTTTCTATTTTTATTTCACTATTGGCTGTTTTGATTTATGAGTGAAACATAACTGAGCATGAATATGATTATCAAATCATGAAATATATGTCTCAAACCAACATCCTATCCCATCAAGAGACTTTCAGTAAAACATTATGCTATATCCATATCCCTATTTTATTAAACTTTTCCCAAATGTTAGTGCCAGGTGATTACTCATTTTAATAATGTATTTATTATGAAAAATGTAATAGCATATTATTAACCATTTCATTATACTTGAGTTACCATTACCGATTTTTCTATATTTAACATCCGAATGCATTCATTTCAATCCTCATCTTTGATCTTATCCTGTCATATCAGTCCTTACCTTTGGCTTTTTTTCCTGATTCAATTCTAATTTGACAGATTTCAGATGCTTGTTTTACAAGTGTCTACTGTTCTGAAAGTGTGTCTCTTCCATGTTTGTCTGAGAAATGTGTTTCCTCCCCAATATATATGAAGGACATTTTAAGCTGTTAGATCACAATGTTTAGATCAAAATTCTGTAATCTCAGGGGAGTACACAAAAGTATTTTACTCTACTGTAGCACTTACTGTGTTTTTAATTAATAGTAATGAATGCCAACCATATAGGTTTTTGGTTTTGCCATTCAGTTAATTAAGACATTTATACAAGTTCATCCATCATGACATCCTGTGAGGTGTTGCTGTTATTCAAGTTAATATGCCTGATGCTAATTTGATCTTCTCCCCCATGAAATTTATTTTCTCTATTGCAAGTTTCTTGATTCTCTCTTATCCTTAAAATTATGAATTTCACTGGGATATGTATATCCCATTTTTTTCATACCTCCCCTATATCTAATGAGCCCTTCATCTTGAAAAACTGAATATGTTCTTACCTCAGAAAAAGTTCTTCCATTGTGTCTTTGATTACTACTATTTATCTTATTACTTCATTATTACCTGAACTTCTTATAAAGATTTACATGCCCTGGTTTTATTCCTTTTCATAGCTCTCAGGGTGTCTCTTGTAATATTCATTTTTTCTAATAATTTTACTTCATGTCATAAAATAATTTCCCAATATGATCTCCTAAGTTAGTATTTAAAATCGTATCTGGGTCCTGATGTTATTCACTATCTTGGATGAATTTTCAGGTGATAATTATTTTCAGTTCCAATTATTCATGTTTTATAGTTCTCTATTTTTTACATGATAGCTTCCTATAATTTTAACAGTAAAATCTTTTGACCAAATGAAAAATATGTATTAAGGAGTTTCCTTTATGGATTTATGGAAATAGCAAGAGATGGAATTGTATTATCTTGCTCATTGTAGTCATTTATTCACTTAAATGTCCATTAATTTTTCACCATGTGCTCAGTATTAACAGGGGTATAAAAGTCCCGTGTCTGCATGTTGTTAGCAGACAATGGGACACCTGGACAAAGGTTGATCTGCAGATAATAAACAAGAGAAAATCATTCTCTTTTGAGTTGGATCAGTAATAAGTGGGCATGTAATTCTGTTATTTTGTTAAAATAAAAAACCAGTAGGTTTACCATCTTCTCCCAGATATAGCAAATGGCTAAAGCCAGCCTCTTCCAAGAGACCTGGTGAGGGGATCTGCTTGGAGATCCATCTGGCCATCTGTCCACAGATATGGCTACGGCTAAGAGAACCATGCCCAAGACTGCAGCGGAAGCTAAGCATTGGAGAAGTTAAGGGCATTGTTGTTTATTCCTGGATAGTGGCAGAAGGGCTAGGCTGCCTCACCCTTCACAGAGTTCTTAACAGTTCCATGTCCATGAAGAATCAAAGCTTCCTGCACATATGAGGTGTCTCAAAGGGAGAGTGGGATGGAGTGATAGCCATGTGTATACATCACTGTCCTAGAATCCCCTACAGTCGACCCTGGAGTGTTTCTAGCGGGATTTTCTCAATGACCTGTTCTAGTATAAAGATCATTGTGTGAGGCTTTTAGAGGGCATTTGGTGTAGGGTGAAAGAGGAAAAAAAGTATAGAAGGAGCAATATTAATTCCATCTACTTTGTAATTTTCTAGATGATTCACCTTTTCAATGACAGTATCCATGAAAGAGATATAAGCATAGATTGTTAAAATCTCACTTTTTTAATAGTGACACTTGTTTCTTTAGGCTGGGTCACACAAACTTCAACATTTGAAGTAGACTTTCTTCAGATACGCTGACTTTCCAAATTTCAAATTTGAACTCCACAGATTGACATCATGACCTGGGCCCAGTTTACTTTTATCCTTCAGGCCTTCAGGGGCTTGAGTCTTTGACACACTTGTGAGATGTGCAATATCGGGATGGAACTTCAGCGGCTCATAAAGGGGAAAGTTTCTTGCACTACAGAGCCCTAAAGTGGATCATGGAAAAGTTCTGTGGCAGAAATCGGACAAACAGCAGGGCTCCGAGGTAGAGGGGTGGAGTCCTGCCGCTGTTCTTCATGTGACTTCTTCGAACTCCAGCTACTGCTTAGAAGCCTTCTACTAATACGAGTACATTGATTTCAAATGTGTTTGCTGTTGGTTGATATGAATATGTATAATTTGGGGTTTGCATTACTCTGAGTCACTCTTAAATTTTAGCACTCAACGAAATTCCTTCCTCAAGTTATTTCTCTGAGAACTGAAATAAATCTCTAAATCTGGCAACTCATTTTACATACTGTACAAACATATTTCCCATTTAATTGTGCAGTTGGATGATATCATAGTTTTCATTTAACTGCTAAGCTCAAAACCTAGACTTTTCCAAGCTTAAAGAACAGTGGTTAGAATGGTACTAAAGGTATGTTTTAGTACTTATGGCACAATTCTGTGCATTTAACCCAATCAAGTTTAATTCTGTGGAGAACATTTGGAGATATCAGAAACCTAGGATTAAACATGTTTTAAATGTAACTGAGCTAAAAAATGAAGAGTTTAGGTCAGTTCTTTGTTGAAAGTGAGAAGCACTGATGCTGCCTGAAATAGCATGATTTCAAAATATATACTAAATCCCAATTTGTGTCATGGTTATTTCATCCCCTCCCCTACCTCCTCCCCTTAATCTTTTCTCACAGCATGCTCAAGCAGACAGAGATAATAATTAAACTCATCCGCATTGTCTTTCACTGTCTTTGAGAATTTATGCAATGAGACAGAAGAATAGGCCCTCCAAGAGCTCTTTCTAAATTGTGATATGATATTTATGTCTTGCGAATTTAAATAAAACTGCCAACATCCCTGCGCAAGTACATAGCTTTTAGTTTGTAATATCAATCCTACTTTATAATCTCTCAAGGTGAACAGGATAAAATTGGGTATTGATAATGCTCAGTTACAGGAATCTAACTCCCATGGCTGGTGATGTGCACTCTGTTTATACAAGAGGAAGTGGTCCAATATCTATCTCAGGGTATTTCCAGAAAACCCTCATAGATAGGTTAAAGACTGTGGGAGGTTTTGAATCGCCATAGTATTTATGATAGTCCTGTCGATAAGTTTAACTTTTAGATTAGATTTTAATAGAACAATGCTAATCTTATCAGCATTGCAGATTCAGACTTTTCTTTGACAAATTTTGGCATTCTATTTTTTCACAGAGTACAGTCTTTTAAAGCCACAGAAAATTTCATTATTGTATCATTACAACCTTTTTTAAAATAAATGAGTAAAAGCGTATTAATTCCTATAGAAGGGCTCAAATGCCTGAGTCTGTAATTTGAGCAATCAATTTGTCTCATGAATCAACTCCAGGGTTTCAGTATTCCTTTGCATACTTCATCGTCTTTATTGTATGTGATGATTTTTGGTAGATGTAAAGAAGTAACTGTGGTAAATTTTATCCTAGAGTTAGGTAACTAAAGTCGATGTTCGGAAACCTTTGCAGAAACTGTATAAGGTATATGTAAGCTAGATCACAAATATTAGGGAATTGGCATAGCATTGAATACTTACTAAATTTTCTCCCATAAAATGAGTGCTAGAGGTTCTAATTATCCTAGCGGAAACATAGAATTCAGATTTAAATTAAGTTGATAGGAAAAATATAGAATATGATCATTCTTGCCATGGTAAACCATAATATTTTTTACCAGTTCCCACTGAGGCATTAAAAAAGTATTTACTATACATGTTCAATCCTGTTTTTTCCCCCCAAATCTAACTGGAATAAAAATAAAATGTACAAAAGGGAACGCATCCATTATAGCTCTAAGAATAGGAGTATAGGCATGGGTGGACTAGATACTTTACTGAATTTGTATAAGATAGAAAATAAATGGGACATATTAATTGATTAACCAGAGAAGACAGAACAAGTCTCAAATCCAAATAAGTACATACAAATTTAAAGTACAATGGAGATATTCCTGGAGGACCTTCAGGTTCATTGGTGTATAGAGAGGGTAAAGATGTAATCAGGATGGTTACTTAAGGAATTATTTGTGGAAGAGGTATACAGGTCCTCCTTTACCCTCACTGCTTTCATTTCTCAAATTCAAGCATCACTTGCATACACAAACAGTATTCAAAATGCATTGGTTAATCTACTGTGGAGGGCTCTGTTCCCGGCGGAGGTGTTGGCACTCCAAGAACATCAGTCCTTTGTCTGGCACCTGAGAGGGAGTTGCAGCTGATTTACCTTTCCCAATACGGCCATTTACATGCCACACCATCTACAGAGTGCTTTGCCAAAGTGTCCCTATTTATTAGAGGCATCTGATTTACCAGACAATGAATACAAAAGGGAAAAACATGTCAGCATTGTATATTAATCAAAATATTCTTCATGTTCTGGTATGAGTATGCATCTATTACCAAAAATTTTAGGGTACTAGGCATCATAAAAGATAAGTATAAATACAAACAACAACAAAAATTAACTACTGAATTCAGAAAAACTGTCACCAAGAACCAATTAAATTTCTAAAAGTTTAACACTTCATGGAAACCTTGAGTAAAGTGAACATACAAGACTAAATATAGGTTGCTCTAACAAAGAAACTAAGCAGAGATTTTTTAAATCATGAGAAAAATGCTTATAATTACATAAATTAGTTAAAATTTAAAAATCAATAGTCTATATTACAAATTTAAAAATACTCATAACTTGAGACAAATTAAATGTATACAATATATTAAGAAAAGTTAGAAAGCAAAACAATTCAAGAAGGACAATATACGGCTGATAGGAGCTACAGAAATACAATGAAGAAAATATGAGGGAAGGTAAACTATAATTGCTAGACTACTATTTTAAATGAAAATTTTATTTTTAAGTGTTGAAGAAATATGAGTCTACAGTATGCTGAAGGGCATAGTCAGCAACAAGCAATATGAATTAATGAGCTACATTTAGAATGCCAAAGACAAAATGAAGCTCCTAAAAGTTTCTCAGAAAGAAAGAAAGAAAAACTTACTTTCAAAAGAGTAAAAGGTAGTCTGAAAACATTGGCAATATTCATTTTTGAAGGCAAAGAAACATTATCTCAGTTTCAGAAGGAGGGTAATTTTCAAGAAAGAATTTCACATCAAACCAAATTATCACTCACAAGAAAGACAATTTCAGACATAAAAGTCCTAGAAAATGAGTTCATTATTGAAAGTAGGGTATTGAAGTCTCCTACTATTATCATATTGCTTTCTATTTCACCCTTCAGTTCTGTCAATATTTATTGATACATTAGGTGCTCTAATATTAGGTGCATATATATTTAAAATTGCTATATTTTTGCGATCTATTGGTACTTTTATTATTATATAATATCCTTCTTTGTATCTAGTGGATAGACATCAAAATAGAAGATCGATAAAGAAACTGAGGACTGAATAACAAGTTCAAGTTCAAATGAACCCAACAAATATGAAAGAACATTCCGTTCAAAAGAAACAGAATAGACATTTTTCTCAAGTGTATACAAAATTTTTCCACTATGGATCATGTGTTCCATCAAACAAGTCTCCACAAATTTAAGAATGTGGAAGTCATACCAATCATCTTTTTTGGCCACAATTGAATAAAAATTGAAATCAATAGCAGAAGGAAAACTGAGAAATATACAAATATGTGGAAAATAAACAACAAACTCTTGGATGGCCATAGGAGAAGGAATCAAAAAGAAAATTAGAAAACAACTCAAGAAATTGAAAATGAAAACAGAACATACCAAAACATGTGGGATGCAGCAAAACAATATTAAATGGAATTTTTATTTAATAAGTCTACATTAAAAAAGAGAAAAGATAAATAAATAACCTAACTTCACACCTCCAGGGAGGTGAAACCAAGCCCAAAATTAGGAAAAGAAAGAAAATAATACAGATTAGCATACACATAAAGAAAAGAGACTAGAAAAAAAATCAAGAAAACTGAAAGTTGTTTTTTTTTTATTTTTTGCCAAGATAAACAAAATTGGCAACCACTTAGCTGGACTAGTGAAAAAGTAGACTCAGGTAAATAAAATCAGAAATGAAAGAGGAACCATTACAAATAATACCATAGAAAAAGAAAGGATCATAAGAGACAGTTATGAACAATTATATGCCAATGAATTGAATAAGAAATGAATAAAGTCCTAGAACATATAATGTACCAAAACTGAATAATAAAAAATACAATGTATGAACAACTCTATGAGTACGGAAACTGAATCAGTAATCAAAAACTTCCCAAGAAAAATTCCCAGGACCACATGGATTTACTGGTGAATTGTACCAAGATGTTCAAGAAGAATTTAGGAATCCTTCTCAAACTCCTCAAAAATAATCGAAGCAAAGGGAACACTGCCAAACACATTTGAAGAGGCCAGTGTTAGTCTCAAACCAAAGCTAGACAAGGGTGCTAAAAGGAAAGAAAGCTATAGGTTAATATCCCTGATGAATATAGATACAAAAATCCTCACCAAAATACTAGCAATATGAATCCAAGAGCACATTAAAAGAATTACACACCATGACAAAGTGAGATTTAATTGTAGGATACCAGGATTGTTCAACACGTGCAAATCAATAAATGTGATCGATATACCTCATTAACAGAATAAAGAATAAAAATCATATGATCATCTCAACAGAGTCAAATCATATGATTATCTCGACAGATGTGAAAAAAAAAGTTAACAAAATTCAATATCTTTTCATGATAAAAAGTTGACCCACTGGGTACAGAAAAAGAGTGTCTTTACATAATAAAGACTATATATGATGAGCACACAGTGAACATCATACTCAACAGAGAAAAAATTGCAAACTTTTTATCTAGGATCAGGAGAAAGCCAAGAAAGCACATTCTCGCTTCTATTCAACATAATACTGGAAGCACTACTAGGGGTGTCCAAACCGTGGCCAGTAGACTACATGCAGCCCAGGATGGTTATGAATACAGCCCAACACAAATTTATAAATTTACTTAAAACTTTTTTTTCCTCATCAGTTTTTGTTAGTGTTTGTGTATTTAACGTGCGGTCCAAGATAACTCTTTTTCTTCCAGTGTGGCCCACAGATACCAAAAGGTTGGACGCCCCTGCTAGTGACTAGCCAGTACAATTAGACAATTAAAAAAAATGCATCAAAATCAGAAAGGAAGAAGTAAAACTGTCCCTGTTTGCAGATGGCATGATGGAATGTATAGAAAACTACAAATGCTCCACCAAAAAACTGTTAGAACTAATTTTAAAATTCAGTAAATTTGAAAGATACTAATTAATATACAAAAATCACTTACCATTCTAAACACTTCTAAAAAACTATTTGAAAAGGAATAAGAAAAAAATCAAATTATAATAGCATCAAAAACAATTAAGTATTTGGAAATAAATTTAATGAAAGAGGTAAAAGATATAACAAACCATACAAAAATGTTGATGAAAGAAATTTAAAAAGATACAAACATAATGGAAAGATATCTTGTGTCTATAAATTAAAAGATTAATACAGGATGGAGCAAAAGTAAACTTACAGTCTTAAGTATGCAAAACGCAGAGTTTATTCATGTATTATTTATTATTGTATTATTTTCCATTTGAAAAGCCATAAGCCTACTTTTGCCTCACCCTGTGTTGTTATAATACCCATACTACCCAAATCAGTCTAAAGATTCAATGTAGTCCTGATAAAGATCCCGATGGTATTTTTTATAAAAATGGAGAAAACAATCCTTAAATTCACAGGGAACCACAAAAGACCATAACAGCTAAGTAAATCTTGAGAAAGAAGAACAAAGATAGCAGCATCACACTTCCTGATTTCAATATGTTACAAATCTACAGTAAATAAAATAGCTTAATATTTGGGTAAACACTGACAGGTAGACCAATAGAACAAACTAGAGAGCCCAGAATTAAACCCATGTTATACAGTCAACTTATTTTTGATGATGGTGCCAAGACTATACAATGAGAAAGGACAATGTCTTCAACAAATGATGTTGGGGAAACTGGGTATCCACATGCAAAAGAACAAAATTAAACCTTTGTCTTATGCCATACGCAAAAGGCATCTGAAAATGGATTAAAGAATTAAACATAAGACCTGAAACTTTAAAATTCCTAGAAGAAAACATAGGGGACAAACTTTATGACATATGTCTTGGCAACAATATCACAGATATGACATTAAACCACAGGCAGCAAAAGGAAAAACAGACGAGTGGGAATACATCAAACTAAAAGTTCCTTCATAGAAAAATAAATGATCAATAGAGTAAAAAGGCAACCTGCACAGTGGGAGAAAATATTAGCAAACCATACATCTGACAAGATGTTAATCTCCATAATGTACACGGATCTCCTACATCTCAATAGAAAAAAAAAAAGACTTCTAAATGGGTGACAGACTAGATTAGACATTTCTCAAAGAAGACATACAAATAGTTAATAGTATATGAAAAAATGCTCAACATCACTGATACAGATAGCCTGGTGGCAGGTCCCCTGCCCTTGGGCAAGATGATGATAGGAGGAAGCATTGCACTGAGCACGTGCAAGGCTAGTGAGACAATTGGATGGGGTGAAGCCCTCCTACTCTCTTCTGGTACCTGCTTGAGGGTGGGACCAGATGAAGGACAAAGGTAGGCACATGCACCAGAAAGGTCAGAATCATGACAGGGGGAGTGCTGTATCAAAGAAACCTGTCAATATAGCCCAGGGAAAAGAAGGGACTGGTTGTGGAATGGACATTCTTAGAGAGTGTGGAAGTTTGGTTTGAAAAAGTACCTGGTCCAGCCCACATGGGAAAACAAATTTAAACCTAAGGGAAGGAATGGAACAGGTCTCTTGTCCCCCTCAGGAACATACCAGCCAGTGCATTTGAGGGACCTTCTGGCCCTGGAAGCCACGTAGACAACGGCAGTGCCAGTCCCACACACAGGTTCCCAGGAGGGAGCCTGAGGTCTGACAGTGGCTGGTAGAAAAGCTGAACTCCCTGTATGACCACTCAGCAGCCGTCCGCGGCTCCCAAATTATGGTACTCCGAATGAGAGAAAGAACTCTGGATGCAGCCTTTGGTTTTGGTCTGGCTAAGGGTGGCTGAGCTTTCCTCTGGGTTTCCTGGAGGGGATGGGCTTTCAGATAGGAGTCTGCCATTCTCCCAGATTGTGCAGCATTTGAATAAAGACCTCTTTTCTTTCTCACCAACCTCTGTCTTCAGAATTTGCCTGTTGGTGATGAAGGGCAGCTGACTCCCCACTTCATTACATAACAATTTTGGCACCCCAGTTGGGACAATATGTGACTTGGTAAGTCCCAGAGGGCTCAGGTTTAGGTCCCTGCTCCCTGTGGTAGGCCAACGCTGTGAGTAGGACTGCAGGGGTTTCCCAGTTCCAGAGAATTTCCCTGCACTCCCACTCAGGGTGCTGGCTGCCTGAAACACGTGGCTGGAGGAAGGAAATAGGTCTGGGAAGGAAACAGACCCTAAGAGTGGGTGAGTTGAACTGGGATCCAGTAAAAACCATTCAAGTTTTGGGGGCACTGGGATCTGGTGAAGACCATCTGAGTTTTGGGGCCATGAACTCGGGTTCAGTTAGGACCATCTGAATTTTGGGGCCACAGGGGTCCAATGAGGACTATCTGAGTTTTAGGAACATTTGAGTTTTGGGGTCACTAGGGTCTGGTGAGGATCATCCAAGTTTTGGAGTCTCTATTTGTGGTACCAGTTGGCAGAAGGTAAGACACTAAACCTTGCTGTGAACTCTCGTTTGGAATAATGGAATTGTGGATTCAAATTTTGTTTATACTTTCTCACTTCACAAGGAGGAGGGCCATCAGAGAAAGGACTGCCTGAGACTTAAAAGGGAAAAGGGAGAGGATGGAAACCCTCACCAGGAAATGCTAGAAAGGAAAGAGAAACTGATGACAAGCAAGGAGGCCCAGGGGTTCCTCTAGACATTTCCTGACCTATTACTATTTCCCCACCAGAGTCCTGGGTACAATAGATAGTAGGAAACAAGCTCATTGATTTCCTTGTAAATACAGGAGCTACATACTCAGTGCTAAATACAAAACTAACCAAGAGAAGTTCAGCTGCAGTAGTGATTACTGGAGTGCTCGGACAATTACAAAAACAGGTGTTCTTTCAACTTCTCAAATGCCAGCTTGGGGATCAAAAGCTTATGCATAGTTTTCTTTACATGCCAGACTGCCCCATGCCATTGCTGGGCCAAAGGTGTCTTTGTAAATTGCTTGTACAAGTAACTTTTTCTCCTGAGAAACAGCAACTACATGTAGAAATACCCCTGGAATATGCTATCCAGATTCAGGCAGTCCTGACTTGGTCAGAAGGAGCTGGAGGTAAACTCTTCCAACCCAAGATCTATGAGCAATTTAATCAAGCCATTTGGGACAATGGAATTCTAGGTAGAGCAGTTAACATTCAAGTAGTAAAATCAACTTAAAAGAAGGGACTTAGATTCCTCCCCAAAAAATAACAACAGCGACAACAAAACCCAATATTCTCTTGAAAAGAAAGCTTTAGAGGAGATTCAGCCAGCATTAAAGCAATTCTTAAAATCAGGATTAATTTGGCCATGCCAGTCTTTCTATAACACTCCCTTTTTTCCAGTCAAAAACCCTCACTCTGATGAATATCGATTTGTACAGGATCTGAGGGCCAAAAATGGCATGTTCCAGGACATTCATCCTATGATGCCCAACACTTACACCTTGTTAACCATGGTACCTGGGGGACAGCAAACGGCTTGCAGTCCTGGACTTGAAGGGTGCCTTTTCCTGCATTCCAACAGATAAACAGGCTCAACTACTATTTACCTTTGAATGGGAGGAGCCGGAAACTAAAGCCATGCTCTAATACTGTAGGACTGTGTTGTGGTAAGGATTTAAGAATTCCTTGACTATATTTGGGGAAATATTAACAAAAGACTTAAGGGATGCTTTAATGGGCCTCATTAAGCCACATTTGAAGGGCCCTCATTTGCAAAGAACCATCCACGGGATTACCCAAGACTGTCAGACAGGCACCAGAAACTATCTTAAGACAGAACGTGCCCCAATGGAAAAGGGAGTACAATACAAAGGGTTATGCCCATTTGAAGACTGACAAGTTGACTTTACACAGATGCCTAAAACCAGAAAAAAACTTTAAAATTGTTATTAGTGTTTGTGGACACTTTTTCTGGATGGGTAGAGGCATATCCCACTAGAACTGAGGAAGTAACTGGGGTAGCAAAACCTCTGATTGAAGAAATAATCCCTAGGTTTGGACTCCCTCATAGCATTTCAAGGTGACAATTGACCATCGTTCACTTCAGAAATCTGCTAGAAGATAGCACAAGCATTACAGATATAGGATAAAAATAAATAAATCTGTAAAGTAAAGACATAGTACAAAAGTGAAAGAGAGTCAATGTAGATAATTTCCTCAGGAAGAGTGTAGTGAACACAAATACTTTAAAGCTTGACAAGTAATATTTATTCAAGCTTAGTGATGCAGAATTGTATTAACTACATATGTAAATAATAATATTTAGGTAACTATATAATATTTCAACTATTGTTTACGTTATTTCTATTTTTGAAATCATCATGTATGTACATTAATTAGAAGTAGCTATATTCAGCAATTTTTAAATCTATAAAAGTAGTAATATGATTCCATTTAATATGAAGTATAAGAATATAGATTAAAAGTGATTATGAAAGTAGTTTTATGGGTAAGAAGGTAACAAAGATAAAACTGAAAATAACAAAAGAGCAAGAGCACTTTATTAAAACCTAATACATGAACATGGAACAGAGGAGAAGGCATGTATTGATATTGCCCAGGTATTAAATCTATCAGTTAAACGTCTTATGTCTGAGGAACAACTAAGCCAGTGTAAGAACAAATATAGGTGTAAAAGGGAGAGATGAAGTTTATGGATTCTATTTTTTATTTATCCAATTTTATTTTATGAATGAAGTTTTATACCCACATTTGCTTATATTTAGTAATTAAAAGAAACACTCATCACAATAAGAAAATAAACTCACGATGCCCTCCTGAGCCCTTACCATTAGATTCCCTGATTCCTAAGACCCTCTAGTACCATTTGCCTCTGGAAGGTTGCCATGATCTAAGTGCGGAGGGAGAGGAGAAGGGGGTACTTAAAATGGCCTCTGGGGGCTTTTCCGAAAGGTGGCAATACAGAAGCACTGCCAGCCACTGTGTATGAGAACCAGTGGTGATCCACTTTTGCAATAGAGGTTTAAGGATCACAGATCCAGTCCCCAGTGAAACAAGTTAACTAGTAAAATTTATTTAAAAACTGATATGAAGTCTTTCAAAATGTGCTCAAGGGGCTACTATTCCCACCCAAGCTCAGATTGGTGGCTGGAAGGTTTTGCCCAGGCAGAGGCAAATAATGAGTACAGAGACTCCCAAAGGAAGACTTTATTTAGAACAGAAAATAGAAAACTGCCCAAAAATACAGTTAATCCTCACGCTTTCCAAACCATATCTTGCTCTAAATCGGTACATTTATTCTTATGACTCTTATGACTGAATGCGTGTCCTCTAATGTCATACTTTGAAACCCTAACACTTTTCGTGGCAGTATTAGAAGATGAGGCCATTGGGAAGTCATTAGGGTTGGATGAGGTTGGCGTAGGGAGTATGAGGGAATTAGCACCCTTACCAGAAAAGTCACTCAAAAGCTTGCAGTTTCCCTCTGCCATGTGAGCGGGCAGCAAGAAGGTGACAACCTTAGATGAGAGCTCTCAGCAGAACCTGAGCAACTTGATCGCAGACTTCCAGCCTCTAGGCCGTAAAAAACAAGTCTGTTGTTTAAGGCCCCTAGTCTGCGGTATTTTGTTACGGCAACCCAAGCTGACCATTACACTAATATAAAGCAGGAAAAAATGTAAAAATCTAAGATTTTAATAGCATTAGGGAAATGTGGAAAATAAGAACACATGAACATCATTTTGAAATAAATAGTAATACTTGTTGAACTTTTCTGCATTCAAATATGATAAAGAAGAAATACAGCAAAGGGAGTTCCTAAAAGAGTAGAGAATTAGATAATCTATCGCAAAAAGCATAGTGAAATATATCACTTAGTTTTTAAATATTTACATTTAAAAATTTAAACCATATCTCTTTGCACTGTCTCAGAAATGGAGGAAAGTATCGTGGGCTCTAGGCAATAGGAAAGGATAAGTTAGCTGTTGTACAAGAGCTACCGCTGAGATGAAGAGACTTGGTGCCAAAAGAATGAGAGGAAAAAGATACAGTGTAATTCAAAATGACAAAGTTGAAAAGAGATTAATCTACCTATGTTACAGAGACTCAAATCAGTAATAGAAATATCAACATTTGGAAGTTTTTGGGTGAGATAAAGCAAAAGGAAGAAGATACATTCATTAAAAAAACACATAAAGAAAACTTTCTTGGACTGGAAGAGAATATAAATCTATCAAGCAAAACACCTAAAAAAAACAGAACTACTTGAACTGTGGGGCCTAAACTGACAATAAAAATACCCCTTTCCAAGACAAAATAAATCAGGAAGTAAGTATTGCATATATATATATTTTTTTTAAACTTAAATTATATATATATAATTTTTAAAAAATTATACAGCTTACTTGTTTATAAAGAAGTTGTAACAAAAAGATTTCATTAAAAAATGCTTCAACCTTAAAATTGAAGTTACTCTTACTAAATTTTAGACTTACAAATTCATTTTGTACTGTAGGAATTTCAATTAAAAACAACTTATAGCTAATGACTAACCATTTTTGATAAACCCTGTCTTGATGGACATCTAGGTTTTGCTCAAGTCCAGTGTCTTTTCCATTTTTCTCACCACCAGGTCACCAGCACCATACGTTCTATGTTTTCTTTCAGTGTTTTGCCCCTTTGTTAGGATAAAGTACAAATCCACTCAAATGTAGCAGCTGTGTCCTGTGTGAAGCAGCTTTTGTTTCCTGGTAATTGGCGATGGTTCCAGATGGTCGTATTAATTACTGATTTCAATTGCATTTTGACTAATAGTAGTTCACATTACACAAATCTCATTCTCTAATGAATTGACAGACAAATATATTCCGTCCGTGTTATGAAATCTTACTCTCTGAAGTATAGCCTGTGTTAACAAGCAAGAGAGAAATGTTCTCATCTCTCTGCTCCTTTAAGACTTCAGGATAGTTATCAATACCCTAAAATTGAAAAAGTAAGAGTTTGATTTCTTTTTTCTTCCAAATTATTATATGACAGGACAGACAAATTATTAGATGACCATAAAATAACATCTGTAGAATTATGAGGGAATAAGTGTAAACTCTGAATTATAGAAGCAATTCAGAAGTTCATTACATCAATTAACATATTATGTTATACTTTATAAAACATAATAAAAACTAATAAAACTATAAATTGTTCTCATATTTTATTTATAATATATACTATAAAACATAGCATAATCTATTTTAAAAACTATGTAAAACTATAAAACATAAAATAATATAAAAGATAACATACAAGGTATTAAAATAGAAAATATGAAATAAATTGACAAATTACAACCAAATACTACTGCTATTACAATAGATGCAAATAGATTAAACACATTTATTGAAAAAAAAACTCTAAGATTTTCTTCTAGAAGAAACCCAAAATTATGGAGTATTGCATTTCTATATTCTAGTAATGAACAATGGGGAGCCAATTTAAAAACACAATACCAATACAATTACTCAAGAAAGAATAAATATTTAGTTAGGAATCTATAAAAAATGTTTAAGAAATAATGTGAAGTAAAGTACAAATGATTACGAAAGAAATTAAAGAATATCTC
>PVJD01007714.1:0-80801 GCA_004026545.1 Mormoops blainvillei
CGAAGAATCCATAAAGACATCAACACTGTAAACCTATATTCATCCAGCATAGGAGCACCCAAATATATAAGGAACATCCTGGAGGACTTCAAGAAAGATACGGACAGCAACAAACTTACAGTAGGGGGTTTTAACGCCCCACTGTGAGCAATGGATAGATCACCCAAATAAAACATCGGCAAGGATACTGAGGAACTGAGTGATGCCTTAGATCAAATGGACTTAACTGATATATATAGAACCTTTCATCCCACAGAAGCAAACTACACACTCTTTTCAATTGCACATGGAACATTTTCAAAGACAGGCCACATGATAGAACACAAACCAAGTCTCAACAAATTTAAGAACCCTGAAATCATATCAAGCATTTGTCAGACCACAGGGCTAAAACTAGAAACCAACCTCAGGGAAAAAACTCAAAAACATTCAAACTCATGGAGACTGAAGAGCACGCCATTAAACAATAAATGGGTCAATAATGAGATCAAGGAAGAAATCAAAAAGTTTCTGGAAACAAATGAAAATGAACATACAATAGTTCAACATCTATGGGACATAGCGAAGGCAGTCCTGAGGGAGAAGTTTATAGCAATACAGGCCGACCTGAAAAAGATAGAAACATTTCAAATAAACAACCTAACCCTATATCTACAAGAACTGTAAAAACAATAACAAACAAAGCCCAGAGCTAGCAGAAGGAAGGAAATAATCAAGATCAGAGCAGAACTGAATGACATAGAGAATAAAAGAACAATTCAAAGGATCAGTAAAGCTGGAGCTGGTTCTCTGTAATGATAAAGAACATCGACAAGCCTTTAAGCAGACTCCACAAGAAAAAAAGGGAGAAGATGCAAATAAATAAAATCAGAAATGAAAGAGGAAAAAATTACAACCAATAACACAGAAATACAAAGGATTATAAGAAGTTACTACGAATAACTATACGCCAAAAAATTTGAAAACCTGGGTGAAATGAACAAACTTCTAGAAAAATATAATCTTCCCTAGCTGAAAGAAGAAGCAAAGTGCCTGAACAAACCGATAACAGCTGGTGAAACTGAAGCAATAATCAAAAGACTCCAGGCACACTAAAGCCCTGGACCAGACAGTTTCACAGGAGAATTTTATAAAACATTTTGGGAAGAGCTAACCCTTGTGCTTCTCAGACTCTTCCAAAAAATCCAAGAAGAAGGAAGACTCCCAAACTCTTTCTACAAAGCCAGCATCATCCTAATCCCAAAACCAGATAAAGACACAACAAAGAAAGAAAACTATAGGCTAATACAGTTGAAGAACAAAGACACTAAAATCCTCAACAAAATATTGGCAAACCGCATCCAGCAATACATTAAAAAGATCATACACCATCATCAAGTAGGATTCACCCCAGGGATGCAAGGATGGTACAATATTTGCAAATCAATAAACATAACACATCACATAAACAAAAGGAAAGACTAAAAGCAAATGATCATATTAATAGATGTGGAAAAAGCATTTGATAAGTTATAGCACCTGTTTATGATAAAAACACTCAGCAAAGTGGGAATAAAGCAGGCATACCTCAACATAATAAAGGCTATATATGAAAAACCTACATCCAACATTATATTAAACGGGCAAAAACTAAAAGCTTTCTCCCTAAGATTGGGAACAAGACAAGGATGTCTGCTTTACCACTTCTACTGCCGGGATGCCAGTGCTGAGCCATACATAGTATTAGACACATAGTATTAGAAGTCTGAACCACATCATAGGGCAAGAAAAGGAAATAAAAGGCATTCAAATGGGAAAGTAGGAAGTAAAACTGTCATTGTTTGCAGATGACATGACAGTGTACACAGAAAACCCAATAGACTTCACCAAAAATCTACTAGACCTCATAAGTGAATTTGGCAAAACAGCAGAATACAAAGTTAATATTCAGAAATCAAAGGCATTTTTGTACACCAAAATGAAATATCAAAATCAGAAATTAGGGAAAATATCCCATTTACTATAGCAACAAGAAAAACAAAGTCCCTAGGAATAAACTTAACCAAGGCAATAAAAGACCTGTACTCAGAAAACTACACAGCCCTGAAGAAAGAAGTAAAGGAAGAGACAAATAAATGGAAGCATATACCATGTTGATGGATTGGAAGAATTAACATCATCGAAATGTCCATATTACCCAAAGCAATTTGCAGATTCAACGTAATCCCTATTAAATTACTAACAACGTATTTCACAGATATAGAACAAACATTTCAAAAATTTATATGGAACCATAAATGACCCCAAATAGCTGCAGCAATTTTGAGAAAGAAGAACAAAGCAGGAGGGATCACAATGCCTCACATCAAACTATATTATATTATAAGGCCACTGTAATCAAAAGAGTCTGGCACTGGCATAAGAACAGACACATAGCTCAATGGAACAGAATAGAGAAACCAGAAATAAACCCATGTTTCTATGGTCAATTAATATTTGACAGTGGGGGTAGAAGCATAAAATGGAGTAAAAATAGCCTCTTCAACAAATGGTGTTGGGAGATCTGGACAGCTACAAGCAAAAAAGTGAAACTCGACCACCAAGTTACACCGCACACAAAAATCAACTCAAGGTGGAAAAAAGACTTAAATATAAGTCATGACACCATAAAAGTCCTAGAAGACAACATAGGTGGGGAAATCTCAGATATTCCAAGCAGCAATATTTTTACTGATATGTCTCCTAGAGCAAGGGACATAAAGGAAAGAATAAACAAATGGGACTTCATCAAAATAAGAAGCTTCTGCAAGGCTAAAGAAAACATTAGGAAAATAAAATGGAACCCATGGTATGGGAAAATATATTTGCCAATGATACCTCGGACAAGGATTTGATCTCCAAAATATATAAAGAACTCACACAATTCCACTCTAGGAAGATAAACAATCTGTTTAAAAAATGGGCAAAGGACCTGAACAGACACTTCTCCAAGGAGGACATACACAGGGCCCAGAGATATATAAAAGGATACTCAGCATCACTAGGTATCAAGAGAGATGCAAATTAAAACCACAATGACATACCACTTCATAACAGTCAGAATGGTCATCATAAACAAATCAACAAACAACAAGCGCTGGCAAGGATGTGGAGAAAAGGGAAACCCTAGTTCACTGTTGGTGGGAATGCAGACTGG
This sequence comes from Mormoops blainvillei, assembly GCA_004026545.1. Lineage (NCBI taxonomy): Eukaryota > Metazoa > Chordata > Mammalia > Chiroptera > Mormoopidae > Mormoops > Mormoops blainvillei. Next base: position 3,176 of record PVJD01007714.1, read on the forward strand.
TGCAGCCACTGTAGGAAATTTTGGGATTTCCTCAAAAACCTAAAAGTGGAACTGCCTTTTGACCCAGCAATTCCACTGCAGGGATTAAACCCTAAGAATCCTGAAACACCAATTCGAAAGAACCTATGCACCCCAATGTTCATAGCAGCACAATTTACAATAGCCAAGAGTTGGAAGCAACGTAAGTGTCCAATAGTAAATGAGTGGATCAAAAACCTATGGTACATTTACACGATGGAATACTACACAGCAGAAAGGAACGAGCTACTATCCTTCGCAAAACCACGGATGAACTGGAGAACATTATGCTAAGTGAAATAAGCCAGGTGGTGAAAGACAGATACCATATGATCTCACCTATAAGTGGAACCTAATCAGCAAAATAATCAAGCAAGCAAAATATAACAAGCAACACTGAAATAAAAAACAAACTGAAAGTAACTGGAAGGGAGGAGAGAGGGTGATGACAGGGGAAAGGGCAGGGAAGGGTAATCAAGGAACATGCATAAAGGACCCATGACAAAGCCAAATGAGGGAAGGATAGAGGGTGGGAGATTGGGATGGGTGGGGCTGGGGAAAGTGGTGGTGGGAAAATGTTGACCAAAAAAAAAAAAAAAAAGTGCACAGGGGCCAGCTGGAGTAGTGTGGAAAATTAAGAAGACAAAGAACTGGTGTATGTGGCCCATGGACATGGACTAAGAGGTGTGGGGATGATGGGGTGCAGGGCGGAGCAGATAAGGGGGAGGGAAATGGGACAACTATAATAGCATAATCAATAAAATATACCAAAAAAATAAAATAAAAAAGAAATAGAAGAAACAAAGGTACCAAAGGTCTCCATGGTCATTTTGGAGAGACCATATATCCAATAATTGCTTTTAGAACTGTCCACTTATTTAGTGTAAATAAAAATTTACTTTTACTGGTTACAGGGAGCTAGCGATTACCTAAACACAGGCAAAATGGCTATAAGAACTCTATGCCTTATAATCATAGGTCAACTACATAAATCAAATAGAAAAAAATTAGTAAAGAACTGAGTAAGAGTCAGTTCTCTCAAAATTTAACATGTTTCTAACATAAGCATATTTCCCCTATACTCAACATAAATGTGAAACAGAAACTGTATTACTGATTAACATTTAAAAAATCTATTTAAAATGGACTATCATAAGCACAAATGACCTATCAACTAAAGGGAATGGAAACTGAAATGAACCAAGAGAAAGTGATGAAAAATAATAGAGGAAAATAAGGATATACAGAAAATACTAACTAGAATCAAAGAGAAATATAGTATGTACCAGGATTAGTGAAGAGATCTATGAATTGGGTTTTAAGAGGTCTGAAATCCAAAGGTAAACGTCCCCAAACTAGTTGAATAAGGTCATTATCTATTTTCTTTTGGATCTTAGTTTCCTCATCTTTAAAATGCAGGAGATGGATCAAATGTTTTGATTTTTCTTGCTCTAAAATTCTGTTCTGTTACTTAACATAAACAAGAAACTAAGAAACTCTTTCCTTCACTACCAAAGGGCCGTCTGGTTGCTGTCTACCACTACTTGTCCCTGATTTATTACTCATGAAACATAAGCTGATTCAATTTTCCAGGTACTTTTGTAGTACTAACTAGAAGGAACCAGAAGTCACATTCAGTCAGACAACCACTTTTGAATGACTGATGTTTCTTAGACAGAATCTTCATTACGAAATGCATCATATCTCTATTAAGTCATATCTAACTCTACCAGCAACAGTATGTAACAAAAAAGAACATTATGAAAACTCAATAAATAGGCAGTTTTAATTACAGGAAAATACAGAAACCAATGCTGACCTTAGATTTATTGATCAGTCTCTAGTGACTTTTATAATGTAATCCTTCAAGTCAATAAACAGAATCCTTGGGATAAATGTAGCAACTGAACTGCTCAGGACTACAAAACCATATTCAATTTCTAAGAAAGACTACCACGGCAAAACTGTTTTTTCAAGTACAGATTCTATCAATTATCCTACAGATAGAGCCTCATTGAGATCTATCATGCAAAGTAATTTTTTAACAGTATAAAGCAAGTATTTCAGACCTCAAACCATTCACAATATTTTAAGACAGGGGACCAGAGATTGTGAGATTTTCTTTTCAAAAATACTTTTAATCCCATCCTCTGTATTCCACTATAAATGATATTTCCACAAAATATCCATTTTAATAAAATGAAAAAACTCAGTGGTCCCAATAAAGTGATCACTGAAAAACAGTTTAAGGAAAAATACTTTTATCTCACCTCTGCACTAGGGCTAAGGCTGCTTGGCAGTGTTTCTGAAGTCACAGTAGTGTTTGGAAGGCTGGAAATTTCCCAACTATTCACAGGTTGTATTGGTTCCGACTGCTTTGAACGATCTATACATTTTGGATTATCCAGTAAGGTCACTTCATAAAATTCTTGAATATCTAGAGATGAGGAAAGAAAAAAAATGAAAAAGTATTTATATTTTCTAATTAAACTACACATTGCTAAAATAACATAACCCAAAAGCAAAAATTTTAGCCCTATAGATTAGTAAAATAAGTCCAATCTTAAAATTTACTTAGAGTAAATATTTTCTAATTTTATTAAATCACAAGCATATCTGAACCTGCAGGGCACAGTATAAAAGTCGTAGGTTTTTTATACTTCAAAGTTAGTTCTGAGTTCAAATCCCTACTCCTTCACCAATTAGCTACATGTTTAGGCAAGTTACTTAACCTCTGATAACATGCCTCTTATCATTACGAACTGTTACAAGGACTGAGTATAATATATGTAACATGTACAATGGCACATAATAAGCTCCTAAAAGAGAGCAGCTAATATTACTGAATTCTGCATACATGAGTCATTAATCACTCCTATAAACAATGAAAATTTCTCAATTCTGGCTTATATAAATCATTTTACATGTTTCAATATCCAATGTCAATAATAATGGCTATTATAAAAGGTAACCACAGCAAAATAACGTTTCAACAGTCACATCTCTCAATACTATTTTATCAGGAATTGCCAAATTTACTAACCAGTGTGAAATAAGAGTCCTTCAATAAACCTATGTAAATATTTAACTCTAAACTTAAATCTTAAATATGAAAATGTGAAGAAAATGGCAGAATACAGGAGTAGTCAAAATGACTGCCATTTAACAGACAAGTATAATTTCATACTCATCTAAAAATCCATATAGCTTACCCAGATATATACAAGATATGTAATTAAAGTGATTGCTTATACTTTTATTTACTACCCTGAAAAAAGTTATTTCCTTTGAAAATGATGTAGTAAAGGAAGCTTGAAGAGGAAACAAGAAAATGCAGAAATGCTAAAACATGTACTGGAGAAAAACCACCCTTTATTTGACTCACAATTGAAAACATTAATTTTGTTGGGCCTACTGGATCAGCTTTATCACACTCTCTTCTTTGTTTTTTCCACAAGTACAGTTCCTGAACAAAGATCTAAATTATAAGGTCACAAAGCTTCGACAGAAAAAAAAATGCTCAAAAATTAAACTTGAATGTAAGGAATTAGTCCTATGAACAGAGGAGAATCTTTTAGATCACATATTTATCAAGTCTCCATATCTAAGTAAAATTTATTTTGAAGTAAAAGGTTTTCATTCACCTTTGTTATTTTCTTGCTAGAATTTAAAGTTTACAAACACTGAGAGGAAGGAAAGGACAGAATTCCAGAAATGTCCTCCATCAGGGCTAAAGAAGTTTTTGAGTATTACGTGACAACTGACATTACCCTGAACAGAGAGAAACTCACAAACCATGAAACATTCTCAAAATAAAGAAATAAGGTAGTACTAACTCAGGATCAGAGTAGGAAGTCTAGGCACAGACTAAAGAATGTGTAATAATTTAATATAATACAGGCAACATCTGTAATCTATGGTAAAATATTTGATTTAATGGAAAAAATATTAAGACTTTAACAGGCACCTCAACAAAAAAGATATACAGATGGCAAATAAACACATGAAAAAATGATCAACATCAGGGAAATGCACATTAAAACGATGACATATCACTGTACACCTATTAGCATGGCGAAAATACAGAACACTGACACCACCAAATGCTGACAAGGATATGGAGCAGCAGGAACTCTCATTCACTGACAGTAGGAATGCAAAATGGCACACCCACTTTGGAAGACAGGTAGGTGGTTTGTTACAAAACTAAACATACTCACATACTCTTACCATACAATCCAGCAATTGTATTCTTTCTTATTATTTACCCAAATTAGTTCAAAACTTAAATGTCCACACAAAAACCCATACACAGATGTTTGCAGCTGCTTTATCCATAACTGTGAAAACTTGGAAGCAACCCAGATATACTTCAATAGGTGAATGGATAAACAAACTGTGTTATACTCAGAAAACCTAAAAAAAAAACAAAACAAAAAAAGCACTACCAAGGTATAAAAGGATGTGGAGGAAACTTAAGTGTATATTACTAAGTGAAAGAAGCCAATCTGAAGAGGCTACAGGCTGTGTAATTTCAACTATATGACATTCTTAAAAAGGCGGAACTAAGACAGTAAAAAAGATCAGTGACTGTCAGGGGCTGGAGGTAGGAGAGGGATGAACAGGTAGAGTAGAGGATTTTCAGGACAGTGAAACTACTCTGTGTGATACTCTAATGGTGGATACGCTTGTCATTATACATTTGTCCAAACCTATAAAACACACAACACCAAGAGTGAACATTAAGGTAAACTAAAGATTCTGGATAATAATGATGTGGCCATGTAACTTTATCAACTGTCACAAATGTACCTTCTGGTGGGGGATGTTGATAATGGGGAGGCTATGTATACGTGGGGGCAAGGAAGTATTGGGTTGGTCAAAAAGTCCGTTATGTTTTTTCCGTAAAATAAAAGACATTTTTCATTTTCACCAGTAACTTTATTGATTTGGATATTTTGTGTATGTCGGCTATCTCCTACTACCGGCTTCTAGTGGGTAGAGGCCAGGAATGCAGCCAAACAGTTTCCAATGCATAAGACAGCTCCACAGCAAAGAATTATTTGCCCAAAGTATCAATAGTACCAGCAGAGTTTTCAAACTACTTCTGACATGTTCAATCAGTCACAGCACCTTCTCCATATACTGCACAAATCTTTTTTGCATTTCAGTTGCATGTTTACCTTTCTTGAAATAATAAAGCATAATACATTGAAAGTGTTGGTATTCCATCTTCAATATTAAAATGGCTCCACTAAATTCACCAATTTTGATGTTATTTTTTCAATGTACACTAATATGACAGCTGTCACAATACAGTTTAACAAAACTGTTTTGAATGAAGTTAAAGACAACTAAGCACTACTAGAGCCATTGCACAGAAAAAACTTTTTGGCCAACCCAATATATGGGCAATCTCTGTACCTTTCTCTCAATTTTGCTATGAACCTAAACTTGCTCCTAAAGTCTTTCTAACTTTTTAAAAAAAGATTTTATTTACTTACTTTTAAAAAGAGGGGAAGGGAGAGAGACAAGGAGAGAAACATCTGCGTGTGCGAAAAATATCAATCAGCTGCCTCTTGTACACGCCCCATCTGGGGACCTGGCCTGCAACTCAGGCATGTGCCCTGACTGTGAATCAAACCAGAGACCTTTCACTTTGCAGGATGACACTCAACCAACTGAGCTTCACCAGTCAAGACAATAAAGTCTTTAAAAAACAAAAAAAGATATGAGCTATCAATCCAGGAAAAGACATGGAGAATCCGTAAATGCATGCTAAGTGAAAGAAGTCAATCTGAAAGTCTACATACTATGATATTCCACCTATACAACATTCTGAAAAAGGTAAAACTATGGAGACCATAAAAAGATCATTAGTTTCCAGAGGTTCTGGGGAGGGAGAAAGAAAGGAACAGGTGGAGCACCAGAAATTTTTAGGGCAGTAAAATATTCTGTATGATATTATAATGTTAGATGCATTTATCAAAGCAACAAATGTGTATGTCAAGTTTATTGATGTATAACACAGTGAACCCGAATGTACATAATGAATTGCAGTCAATAACAATATACACTTTTTCAATTTAATTTTTTTATCCTCACCAGAGGACATTTTTTTCATTGCTTTTGGGAGAGAGAAAAACATATGTGAGAGAGAAGCATCAACTGGTTGCCACCCATACGTGCCCAGAAATAGAACCTGCAACCTAGGTATGTGCCCTGACTGCGAATCAAACCCCACAACCTTTTGGTTACAGAACGATGCTCCAACCAGCTGAGTCACATTAGCCAGGGCAATAACAATATATTAATACTGGCTTATCAACTGTAACAAATATAGCACACCAATGCAAATAGGAGAGGGGATGATGATCATATGGCAACTCTATACTTCCCACTCAATTTTTCTGTAAACCTAAAACTGCTGGAAAAAATTAAAGTCTAATAATTTAAGAAAATGTTAAGGGAGCATGGTAACAAATTTTATTTATAAAGCAGTATTATAATTTATTTTTAAATAATTTCCAAGGTATTAAAGATTTAAATATTCAAAACAGAAGCCATGAAAGAATTTAAATACAGGTAAATATTTTTAATAATATTGGGGTAGGAAAGCCTTTCTAAGCATGGTACCAAGAAAAGAAAGCACACACACACACAAAATTGGCAAATCTAACACATATAAACATACCTGTGTGGCTTTTAAATAAAAGTTTAAAGACAAATGGCAAACAAGGGAAGCTAATTGCAACTTACATGGCAATTAGATTTATGCTATTAAGAATAAAAATGGAAAAGAAAGTGACGGGAGGGGCAAATGACATCAAAAATAATTCATAAAAGAAATTAAAAAGAACAATGTAAGAAAATTCTTACATCACTGGTTATTTCTTTAATAAAAAATACACAATAAAACATCAAAATGACTAAAAAGTAGATAGTCTACATATCAGAGTAGAATATATTAAAAAGATATATAATACTCCATATTGTTTAAGGTACAGTAAATTAGTCATTCTTCCATAACCTGCCTAAAAAAATGTATATAATGTTTCTATGGATAATTTAACAAATTATATCAAAAGCCTATTAAAAGATCTAAGATGGCCGAAGAGTAAGTGGGAGCTACACAAACCTCCTCTCAGGACCAATCTGGAATTACAACTGAATGGTAGAGAAATCATCCTGAATAATCAACTGAACACTAGCTGGAGAGAAGCCCTATAACCATGGAGAGAAGAAATCACTTCACCACAATGTGACTGGTAGGGAGTGCAGAGGAGATATGAGAGGGTTGGCCTGGGTTCCACAGGCGACAGTTGAAATTCCAGAGGAATATTTCAGCAGCCAGGGGGTGCCCCTGAGAAGGGTGGAGTCTAAACCCCAAGATGGACTTCTCAGCCTATAGCACCAGAGCCAAAAAAGAACCAAGATAACATCCAGGTGTGAAAGGCAGCAGGGTTACTGTCTGCCAAAGAGACAGTTGGAGACACAGTGAGCCTATTAAGGTGCCAATGCACAAAATTTCATTTGTAGTCACTTACCCTGGGCTCCAGCAGAGAGGACAGAGGGCACTAGAGTTGCCTGAGGAGAGTATGGGGTTGGTGGCTCTAGGGAGAGAACTAAAGGAACAGTCACCAGAATACCTGTGCGAAGCCATTCCCCATGCTGCAGAAACCATTTTTCTCAGGCAGAGCACTCTTCCCCAAGTGACATCAGTCTGATGGGAAGCAATACCCCCAATCTCAGAATTACTCTGTCTCATCCTGTGATACTTAAGCTGGGCTGCTGCTGCTGCTAACTTGATTATGTTAACAACTGATTGGCTTAGCTGATTAGTTTAACAGCTAAGGTGGACAATACAAAGAAGCAACCAAAATGGGCAAAGAAACATATCCCTAATGAAAAAAGAAAATTCTCCAGAAGAACTAGATGAAAGGGACACAAGCAATTTATCAGATAGAGAGTTTAGAGCAATGATTATAAGGATACTCACCAGCAAGAAAAAAGACATGGAAACCATAAAAAAGGACCAGTCAAAAATAATGAATGCAATATGTGAAATACGTAATACACTGGAAGGAATAAACAGTAGGTTAGATGAAGCAGAGGATCAAATCACTGATTTAGAAGACAAGGTAGAAAAAAAACACCCACGCAGAGCATGAAAAAGAAAACAGAATTTTAAAAAACGAGAGTTTAAGAAACATTTTGGACTACATGAAGCATAACAACATCCGTATCACGGGAATACCAGAAGAAGAGAATGAACAAGGGATCAAGAAACTATTTGAAGAAATAATGTCCAAGAGCTTCCTAATCTGGTAAAGGAAAAAGACACACAGTTCAGGAAGCTCAGAGAGTCCCAGAAAAGTTGTACCCTACACTGAGACACATCATAATTAAAATGACAAGGCTTAAAGACAAGGAAAGAATCCTAAAAGCTGCAAGAGAAAAGCAGGTAGTTACCTACTGGAGCACCAATTATATGGTCATCTGATTATACAACAGAAACATTGCAGGTCAGAAGGAAGTGGCATGAAATATTCGAGGTGTTGAAAAAAGCAAGGACCTACAACTAAGGTTACTTCACCCAGCAAAGCTATCATTTAAAATCAAAGGAGAAATAAGGAGGTTCCCAGACAAGAAAAAGCTAAAAGAGCTTGTTAACACCATGCCAGTACTGGAACAAATGTTACAGGGCTTGCATTAAGAAGAAGAGGAAAAAGAGAAAAGAGGAAAATAGTCTAACAATAAAATCGCACTACATATATATTCATCAATAATCACTTTAGCCCTAGCTGGTATGGCCCAATGAATTGAGTGCTGGTCTGCAAACCAAAGAGTCACCAGCTCAACTGCCAGTCAGGGCACATGCCTGGGTTGCAGGTTGGGTATCTAGTTGGGAGCATGTGAGAGGTAACCAGTTGAGTATCTCTCACACACCGATGTTTGTCTCCCTCTTTCTCTGCCCTTCCCTTCTCTCTAAACATAAATAAAAATCTTTATAAAAAACTAATAATCATCTTTAATGTAAATGGCTTAAATGCTCCAACCAAAAGACATAGGGTAGCTAAATGGATAAGGAAATGGGAATCATATATATGCTAACTCCAAGACACCCATCTCACATCAAAGGATACACACGGACTAAAAGAAATGGAAAAAGATATTTCATTCACATGGAAAAGAAAAGAAAGGTGGGGTCGCAGTACTTATAGCCAACAAAATAGACTTTAAAACCAAGGCTACACAGACCAAGAAGGACACTACATAATGATAAAGGATATAATCCAACAACATTTATTACCCAAAATAGGTGTACCTCAATATGTAAAGCAAATCTTGATGGACATGAAAGAAGAGATCGACAGAACTACAGTCATAATTGGGGATTTTAACACCCCTATGACTTCAATGGAGTTATCTTCCAGATAGAAAATCAACAAGGAGATGGTGGCCAAAACACCACCCGAGATCAGGTGGATTTCTTGGTATCTTCAGAGCATTTCAAACCAAAGCAGCAGAATACACATACTTTTCAAGTGCACATGGAACATCTTAGGACAGACCACATGTTAGGACACAAAACAAGTCTCAATAAATTTAAGAATACTGAAATCATATCAATGCTATGAAACTACAGAAATCAATCACAAGAAGACCACTGAAAAACATACAAAGACATGGAAGCTAAATAACACGTAATTAAACAATGAATGGGTCAACAAAGAGATCAAGGAAGAAATCAAAAGATACTTTGAAACAAATGAAAATGAGGACATAACTCATAATCTGTGGGACACTGGGAAAGTAATCTTAAGAGGGAAATCCATGGCATTACAGGCCTATCTCAAAAAAACAAAAACAAAAAGAAACTCAAATAAACAATCAAACTTTGCACTTGAACTTGAAAAAGAACAACAAACAAAGCTCAAAGTGTGTAGAAGGAAGGAAATACTAAAGATCAGAGCAGAAATAAACAAAACAGAATCTAAAAAAAGAAAATATACAGAAGAGCAATGAATCCAAGAGCTGGTTCTTTAAAAAGATAAACAAGATTGACAAACCTTTAACCAGACTCATCAAGAAAAAAATGACCCAAATAAATAAAATCAGAAAGGAAAGAGAAGAACTAACAGCTAACACCAAAGAAATACAAAGGAATGTAAGAAAATATATGAACTGGATAACCTGGACGAAATGGATAAATTCCTGGAAACATACAGTCTTCCAAAAATAAATCAGGAAGAATCAGAGAATCTGAATAGATTACACCTAATGAAACTTAAGCAGTAATCAAAAAACTCCCAACAAAAAAAAGCCGTGGGTCAGATGGCTTCACAGGTGAATTGTACCAAACATTCCAAGAACCAACACCTCTCCTTCTCAAACTATTTTAAAAAATTCAGGAGGAGGGAAGGCTCCTAAACTTATTTGACGAGGCCAGCATTGTTCTAATTCCAAAACCAGATAAATACAAAGAAAGGAAATTATAGGTCAATATCCCTGATGAGCATAGGCACTAAAATCCTCAACAAAATATTAGCAAACCAAACACAGCGATGCATCAAAAAGATCATATACCATGATCAAGAGGGATTTATGCCATGAATGCAAGGTTGGTATAACACTCACAAATCAATAAATGTGATTCATCACATAAAGTGAACGATAAAAGCCACATGATCATATTAATAGATGCAGAAAAGGCTTTTGATAAAATTAGCATCTATTTATGATAAAAATCTCAACACCATGACATTAGAGGGAATATACATAAACATAACACAGGCCATATATAACAAACCCACTGCCAGCATCATACTCAATGGGCAAAAACTACCAAGCATTCCCTTTAACATCAGAAACATGACAGGGATGTCTGCTTTCACCTCTTTTTTTCAACATAGTACTGGAAGTCCTAGCCACGGCAATCTGGCAAAAAGAATAAAAGGCATCCAAATTGGAAAGGAACTAGTAAACTGTCTTTTTTTGCAGATGACATGATACTGTACACAGAGAACTACAAAGATTCCGCCAAGAATCTACTAGGACTGATAAATGAATTCAGCAAAGTAGCAGGATACAAAATTAATATCCAAAAATCAGCTGCATTTTTATATGCCAATAACCAACTAAGAGAAAGGGAAATTAAGGAAACAATCCCATTCACAATTGCTATAAAAAGAATAAAATAACTAGGAATAAACCTAACCAAGAATGTAAAAAACCTGTATTCCAAAAATTTTAAGACACCAAAGAAAAAAACTGAAGAGGATATAAATAAATGGAGGCACATACCGTGTTCATGGACAGGAAGAATTAACATCATTAAAATGTCCATATAGCCCAAAGCAATCTACAGATTCAATGCAATTCCTATCAAGATCCCAATGACATATTTCACAGAGCTAGAATATTTCAAAAATTTATATGGAACCACAAAAGGCCCTGCACAGCAACAACAACCCTGAGAAAGAAAAACAAAGTTGGAAGAATCATGCTACCTAGGGTCGAACGATACTATAAGGTCACAGTAAACAAAACAAATGGTACTGTCATAAAAACAGACATCTGGATGAGTGGAACAGAACAGAGCCCAGAAATAAACCCACACCTTTAGAGTCAATTAATATACGACAGAGGGAGCAAGCACATACCATGGACTAAAATTGGACAGGCATGGGTAGAATAATGAAACCAGACCACCTTCTTATACCACACAGAATAAATTCAAAATGGATCAAGGACTTAAATGTTAGACCTGAAACCATAAAAATCATAGAAGAAAACACAGGCAGTAAAATCTTGGACATTGATTATAGTAATATTTTATCAGATATATCTCTCCAGGCAAAGGAAACAAAAGAAAAAATAAACAAATGGAACTATACCAAATGAAAAGTTTTTGCAGAGCTAAGGAAAACATCAATAAAATAAAAAGACAAGCCACAGAGTGGACGAACATATTTGCCAATACATCTGATAAGGGGTTAATATCCAAAATTTATTAAGTACTTACAAAACTCAACACCAAAAAAACAACCTAATTAAAAAATGGGCAAATGACCTGAACAGACACTTCTCCAAGGAGGACATATAAGATGGCCAACAGACACATGAAAAGATGCTCAAGGTCACTAATCATCAGAGAATGCAAATTAAAACCACAATGATATCATCTCACACCTGTAAGAATGGCTATCATTAATAAATCAACAAACAATAAGCGTTGACAAGGATGTGGAGAAAAGGGCACCCTTTTGCACTGCTGGTGGAAATGTGGATTGGTACAGCCACTCTGCAAAGCAGTATGAAGATACCTCAAAAAAATTAAAAATGGATCTGACTTTTGAGCCAGCAATCCTACTTGTGGGAATATATCAGAAGGAACCCAAAGCACTGATTCGAAGTAACATAAGCGCCCCTATGTTTATTGCAGCATTATTTACGATCGCCAAGATATGGAAGCAGCCCAAGGGTCCTTCAACAGATGACTGGATAAAACAACTATGGGACATTTACACAAGGGACTACTACTCGGAGGTAAAAAAGAAGAAAATTTTACCTTTTACAATGGTAAAGATGGACCTGGAGAACATTATGCTAAGTGAAATAAGCCAATCAGAGAAAGACAAATACCATATCATTTCACTCATATGTGAAATCTAATGAACTGAATTAACGAGCAAAACAGACAGACTCATACACGGAGAGCTGGATGACAGCTAGTGAGACAGGCAGGTGGTTAGGGGAAGGAGGGATCGAGGAAAAAGGACTCAGGGACATGGACAACAGTGTGGTGATTGCTGGGGCAGAAGGGAGTATAAGGGGACTAAATGGTAATGGAAAAAAATACAAAAAAGATTAAATCAAAATGGAACTTTTAAAAAGCCTATTAAAAATACACATCCCATTTTACGAAGCAATTCATTTCTAAGAATTTATCCAAAGGATATAATAAAGAATATAGAAGAAGCATATACAAATGCACTAGTGTTTATAATTCAAAAAGATTTACATTTAATCTTTTTACCAAAAAACAACCTTTTTACATTTAATCTAAATGCTCCTAGGAAATCATTAGTAAAACTACAGTAAATGTATACAATGTAAACACAGTCATTCAAAATGATTCAAGTTTACTGAAATGGAAAAACATCCAATAATATATTTTGTGGTATAAAAATAGTTTTCATGAATGGTACAGAAAAGGTCACACGATATGCACTTAGGCAAATTCAACTACATCCACCAAATAAAGGGCACAATTCTACCTATTAGATCACTCAGTAAGTGAACGGCACCTAAAAAATGAGAAGGGAGAAAATTGTTCCTTCAAATAGTGTCCATTTTCATATGCCTTTCATAACATGAGCACCTCTCTCTCTATCTTACTATGCTGAGGTGATTCTAGAATTATGAGCTTTTAGTACAAGAGGTCACTTAATCATGAGTCAACTACACCTATTGCTCAACTGAGGAAACAACAATTTCTTTCCACTAGAGCAAAAAACAATTGTACTGTAGTTAATGAAAGCATTAAATTCCTGAGGATTTTTAAGGATAATTTAAATCCGATGTGCTTTTTCACCTTACACGGTGATTTTAAATATTAATTCCCATGAAGGAAAGAATTCTATTTCACTCGTGCAGGAAGTTTGCTTTGCAAAATAAAAGTGTGTATATATACATAAAGAGTAACATTCTAAAAGAATATTCACTCTATAGAACCAGTAGGAGAGAAGGCTGAATAAACACTTAAAACATAACCCTGCCATTTTAGAGGGGAAAAAAACTGTATCAGTTAAATGACTAAAAGCAAGTACAATGCTTTCATTAACTCAAAATATAAAATAGTCAAATATACTCAAGCACAGGTTCACCTTCTTCTAAGCCAAGGCACATTTAAATAGCCATTTTGAGCCCCAAAGAGAAATGATTACCATATAAAACTTAAAAGTATGTATTACAATTTGTGTTTCATACACTAGAAAGAGGAAAAATGTCAAGCCAGTGCCCCAAAATAAATTACTTCAATGCTTTAAATACTACTTGACTAACAGTCATGGGAATTCACCAGGTGTGTATCAAAAGGAACCAGAGCTTCTCAGAAATGGCTGATTCCAAGGTTGGGGCAGGATATGTGCAAGTGAACCTAGAACCTATTTTTATATCAAAAGTAAGAAAACACTTTTAAAAAACTGATGGGGGCATGTCATAAAGGGCAGACTTTCAAGGGCTCCCACTATTTTTGGTGCTGAGGCAATCTGAGCACCAAAAATATTAAGGATAGTAATAAATTGTCAACCATTCAAAGAAAATAAATACATCAATAGATGGATAAATTGATGGGGGAAGAGAGTTCTTAATTACAGTAAGATGCCAAATGTTAATTAGAAAATGTAGAGGAGTGCTACTGTTAAAAAGCTGTCGTTTTTTAACACAGTAAAAACTGGTTCAGGCAAGCATCATCAATGGATGCTAAACTGTAGGTGAAAATTTTGCTAAAAAGCAGGGTATGTGTATAATGTTAAAGTATCCCCCAACATTCAAGGGAAAAAACAGTAAGTATAAAGTAATGAGATAACACCTTAATTGAGTGATCAAAATTAACATTACCAATGAAGGGCAGAAAACGTGTACCTCTGGATGTATGGAACCCCAAATATATAACCTGAATCTAATCATGAGCAAACATAAGGCAACCCAAAATGAGAACTGACAGACAGACAGACAGACACACAGACTGACAGACAGACACACACACACACACAAAATAAGAGTGATGGCGAACTGTATTCTTCAAAAACATCAATATCATGAAGACAAAGGAAGACTATGGAAATGTGTCCAGATTAGAGGAGACTAAAAAGACATAACTAAATGCAATACCTGGTCCTACACTGGATAGTGTTCTGGAAAAATAGTTAGAAAAGGAAAAACTTGGTAGGAAAAATTTGACCCTACGTAGATAAAACAGCTTAAGTTGGGAGAAATATTAAAGATGCTTTTACAGCATTGTGATTAAAAGATTCTAAAGAGAATTCAACCAGGTTCAACAAAATCAAAGCACTGCTTCAGACCAGTAGTAAATGCAACTACCGGCAAATAATCTAATTCAATCAAAAACACCAATTAAAAAATTAAAATTCTCCTCCAATTCCATGAAGTTTTAGCCAATAGTCGATCCATACCTTATTATGTTTTCCTTTCTCAAACCTAGTCTGCAAAGTTACGCACATACATACATACACATATAAAGTTAGCAACAGACTAAAACATGACCGTACTGGGACCAATAAGTCAAAAGAATCTAAAAAACTGTCATTTTACCATTATAGCTAGAAGTTCACACTTTGATTACTAAGGTAAATCCATTTTTCAAAACACATAAATTCCATCATTGTAAACATTCTCCTTCAAAGTAAAAACTGTTTAAAAAACAAAAAAATACCACTGACCCTACAGATCAACATCTATGTTAAACATGCATGTTGTGTTATTTATCACATTAAAATATTCAACTGATAATAAAGAATATCCTAACAGTCGACAGTGAGAAGAGGCTATGGATTCAGAGTAACTGAGTTCAATTTCTGGCTCCACTATTTAGCATCCTTGGGCAAGAGATGTCATTTTTCAGTGCCCCTCCATTTTCTAATCTATAAAAAGATACAATCATCTGGTAGGTGAATCCTTATAGGATAATGATCACTAAATAGATAACTGTATTAGCACATAGAAAGTGCTCAAAAAATGTTAGCCATTATCACTTTTTACACACATTTAAAAGTGCCATATTCTGACATCTATTCGGATGGCTACTATGGAAAATAGTATGATGGTTCCTCAAAAAATTAAAAATATAACTTCCATAAAATCCTGCAATCCCATTCCTGCATATATATCCAAAAGGACTGAAAGCAGGCCTCAAAGAGATATTTGCACATCCACATTCATAGTGGCAAAATTCACAACGGTCAAGAAGTGGAAACAACACAAATGTCTATCAATGGATGAGGAATAGATAAACAAAAATGTGGTATATACATACAAAAGAATTATTCAGCCTTAAAAAGGTAATCCTGTCACATATGACAACATAGATTACCCTTTAGAACATTATGCTAAATAAAATAAGCCAGTCATAAAAGGACAAATACTGTATGATTCCCCTTATAATGAGGCATTTACAGTAGTCAAAATCATACAGACAGAAGGTAGAACTGTTGTTTTACCAGCAGTTTGGGGAAGGAAGAACAGAACAGTTGTTTAATGGGTACAGAGTTACGGTTTTTCAAGATGAAAATGTTCTGAACTGTTTCATCACAACAATGTGAATACACATAACACTATTGAACCAAACATTTATAAATGGTTGGTTAAGTTAGTAAATTTTGTATTTTTTTACAATTAGAAAAAAAGAAGCATACTTTGAAGCGCAGTACAACAGACTTAATTGTGCTTTATCATGTTTACAAGGGCTAGTGAAGCTATTAGTTAATAGAACGGTAATATCTAGGAGATAAAAAAATCTCAGAAATGAATTATTACATAATCCGTCTTCATTTTGAAATACCTGCAAAACTAATATAAAACAGTGCATTAAAATCAGCTTCCTATATATTGCAGACAAAGTATACAAATCATATGACAACTTATTCAAGTCTCTAAAGCCAGACTGATAATGGACCAGGTTTTTCTCCTGCACGCAAGAAAAGCGGATGAGTTCTCTTATCCCATAAGTATACCGAAGGATCTAGGCTGGTATGAAATCTGAGGACTACCAAGCTCATCTCGAATCCCAGACAAACCAAGGCATTAGAAATGACCTCAAACCACTGTGCATCTGAACACCTGATCTACTCTGACTATAACTGAACCACATCCAGTCTATTTTACCCACAAAATTTTCAAATAAAGTATAAAAAATCAAATATAGTAAGTTTTCAAATTGCTCTTATCTAAACCAGGGGTTAAAATCAGGTAGACTTTGACCTGGTCTAGTGGCTCAGTTGGTTGGAGTACAGTCCTGTACATCAAAAGGTTGTAGGTTCGATTCCTGGTCAAGGTATATACCTTTGTTGGGGGTTTGAGCCCCAGTCAGGGCATGTATAAGACAACTGCAAACCCCCAGTCAGCATGTGTGGGAGGCAACTGCACACTCTCTCTATCTTTCTCTCCCCATTCCTCTTTCTCCCTAAAAAACATATTCTTCCATAGGGATTAAAAAAAAAATTAGGCAGACAATTTCATATTTATACAAAAATAATCACGTTTTGGGAATAAATTTTCAACAAATATATACCTCATTTTTTTTTAAGCTATAACTAAATATTCAGCTCTAAAGAAACAACTTAGTTGAGAATAAAAAGTTAATTTAAAAATTTTTGTTTTTAATAATTTTTAAATCTTCACGCTAAGAGCTAGAACAATGATGGTCATATTTAACTGAATCGAGGATACTGATATTGAGGATATAGAAGGTGCATCATTATTTCATGTGCTACCAGGAATGTAAAATCACTGCCAACATACATCAGTTCTAAAATGCATCCCAAATTCAGAGATACTGAAATATTTTAAAATTGGTACCTTGCACATGCTTGTTACTTTGAATAACCCCAAGGTACCAGGAACCTAATCTACAGAGGGAGGGGAAAAAAGAAATCAAAATTTCTGTAACACCAAAACCAAAGTCCCACACAAACTTTGTTAAATGCATGCAGTCAATTCAAACTACAGTTCACAGAATCAATAAATAAATAACTGATGCAGACTGCAAGTCCAAAGAAATAACCAGATAATTCACTATAGCCTAAGTAAATGATTTCCAAACTCAGAAAGTCAAGAATCTAAGCACCAAATGATTTTCAAACAAGGAGATCCATGGATGAGGAATATCAATGGATGAGGAATTATCACTTTTTACACACATTTAAACACATTGGTACCTATGAAGGTACCAGGTACCAGCTCAGAAGACAGAGTGCCACCCACTAAAGGAAAAAACAGTTAATCCAGGATTTATCAGTACATACTACGAAAACAGTGGATTCTGGTTTAGTTTAGGTCTATTTACAGGTGTAAAGTACATTATCACACTGTTTGAAAACGGTGGTGCCAATGAAGAGGAAAAAGAAAATCTTATTGACCTAAATATTTTCAAAGACTGAAAAAAGTAATAAAGCCTAATTAATTAATCCAATTACAGCAGACAGAAAAGAATGCATATATTTAGAAGTGTCAATAATTCAGTTATGGGATATAAACACAGAATACCTTCTATTAAATTTACTTGTTTCAAAATTCCTAAATCTTTTACTGAATACTTTCCTTGAACCAAAATCTGATACTACATTCCATAAAACATTAAAATATAAGTAAATCTAATTATCAAAGTAAATTCACAGCCAGTGAAATTATTCAGGACAAAGAATCACAAATACTAATTTAATAATTAGAAAACTAACTCTGGGAGAATTCAATTACATATAAAAATAGATGAACACATTCAAAACAGGCATGGAAGAATATGTAAAAAAAAATTCCTCCAAACATGGCAAAACCCACCTCCAATCTACAGAGAAACCTAAGCATAGAGAGTTTGCTTACTTCACTAGCCATTTAATTTTCTGAAGTTGCAGACTTCACACAGAGGACTACATCTGTCTATGTCTATATATGTAAATAAGGATTTAAAAGTCATACTATTTTTTTCTAAACAATGACCCTACTAAAGAAAACACTCCTAAGTTTAATGTTGATTTAGAAAACCAAATAACTATTATTTTTCCCTTCCTTTTTTGCTGTTTTTTCCAGAAAAAATCCAATTTGATCATCCATTTGAACCTTAAACATCAGAGTTTAGAAGTTCAAATGTAAAAAATGTCCATCAGTTTAAACAAAAAAGGCAAAATGTTAATAATTTTTGAAGATGGGTGACAGGTATATAGCAATTTATTATACTGTTCTATCTATTCTTGTATGTATTTTTTAAGTTTATAATAAGGTTAAATTTTTAAAAATTATTCAGGTGTACTGAATGGTCTTTAAAATCTTAATTCTAAAATTTAGTAGAAAGCATCAATTTATCAATAAGTTATTTCACAGAGTACACTAACCTGAAGGTGTCCTCAAATCACATTAAAAGTTAGTCTATCCACAGATACATAAGATGTAAGGCTGTTATCTACTTGGAAGTTACTGTGAAAATAACTATACCGCAATGAAGTCTATGTCTTATTTTAATATGTTAAGTAGTCAATGACTAATTAAAAAATACACATTTCATTCTTAGAATTGAAAGGGACAAATTTTCTACTTCAGTGGTTTGCACACTTTTCTAGGTAACTGGAAGAGAGGACCAAAGACATATTGATTTACATATATACTGGGATTGTTTACAAAATAAAAATTTTGTTTTAAAAAAGGATCTAGCTACTTTTTAAAAAAAGTCTTAAAAGCCACTATTCCATTGCATCCACATTCTATAGCAAATATGGTACCTTGAAAAGGTTTTATGATTTATATAATATCATTCAATAATGGTAGTGTCAGGAATAGAATTCAGGATTCTTATTTGTAGAGTTCTCCTTTAAAGCAATGTACCATTTCAAATTAAAGTTACGGTTATAAATAAAATTGTTTCAATTTTCTTGCCTGTAAAATAATACTGGACAAGATATCTCTGAGACCATTTTCCAGGTCTAAAATTCTGACTCCCTGAATGCCAAGTTTAAACAGATATCTATGTTAAGATAAATGAATGTTCTTAAATATAACATTTTAAGGACTCCAGAGAAATATAAGTCGAATACAGAAGCTAACAGTCATTTATTTGGTAGTTACCTTTAAAGGTCCTGAAACATTTTTGCAACTACTCTCTCTTTTATTAATTAATACTAGGATATGAAACAATGTTTTCAAAGACCTGAAATAATCAGAGTGAAAGCTTTTCTTAGATATCTTTGGAAAGGATATTGGCCTATCAAAGTATATAACTCACTGGATGTTCAAGTTACAGAATGCCTCAAAGTGAACCAAGTACATCATTCTTGTTTAAAATAAATGAATTCAAAGGAGCATTAAGCTTAGACAACACATAATGGTCACAAATAAAGTTTTAATTCCCACCTATTAAAGCCTGAAACAGGTTGCTCTGAAATATGTTAATAACCCGTTCTATGGAACTTCTGAGCTGTCTGTCTTCAGTTTGGCTTAGTTTTGAACGATATTCTTCCAAAAGGTGCAATGCTCTCTGAGTATCTGGGAAGAAAAATAGAGTTTGATTAAAATTATTTACACGAAAGTATTACACACTAGCTAAGCAGTAAATGATTCTGCAAGACATCAATCTATACAGTTCCCAAAATCCTCCTGGTCAACTGATGCTACCATGTTTATGTACATCATATTTTCCTAGAATGATCAAAAAAAAACAAACAAACATACATCACAATAGAAAAAGGAGGAAGGTGAGTAGTTCTAACAAATGTGTACTGGTAGTTTACCACACAAAAAAAATCATTTGATCGTCAAAGTATTAATATAGTTTCAGCTGATTTGATATGCTGAAGCAGATTATCTATAATTTGCCATTATAATCCAATTCTTTATTGTTTCAAAATACTCCTTATCCAGTATCCCGCATTTGCTCATAAAATAGTGTTTAGTAAGACTGATAGAGTGAAATATTAAAACAGCAATTCAAAGGTTTTGCTTTTAAAGGTTTTACTTAAATTTATTTATTTATAGAGAGAAGGGAAGGCAGGGAGAGAGAAAAGGAGAGAAGCATCAATGTGTGGTTGCATTTCGCGTGCCCCAAATAGGGTTCTGGCCAGCAATCAAGGCATGTGCCCTGACTGAGAATCAAACCCGTGACCCTTTGGTTCGCAGGCTGGGGCTCAATCCACTAAGCCACAACAGCCAGGTCCCAATTCAGTTTTTAAAGAGACGTTTTAGAGAGAAAAACTTAATTGCCTCTCTAGTGACTAGAGAGATGTCAAGGAAAAAACTTTGACAAACACATAGGTGTTTCCATCTTCTGAATGATGTGAGGCTTAGATTCCCTAAGTAGTAAGATTAGGACTGTGCTGCCTCATTAGTTACACAAACATTTTTAAAACACAGCAATGAGAAAAGAGACATACAGAAAAGCAAGGGACAGCCACTAGAGAGTTCCGAAACAAATTCTCACCTTGCTTCCGGACCGGCATTTTTCTCCAGAATGAGGAAGAGGGTACACACCTTTAAAAACACAAAACAGAAAGGAAACAAAACTAAAGAAGAGAGCAGAATCGTGGTTGAACTAGCATTTCCCCTACACCTAAAATCGAAAAACCCACCTGACAAAGTTTTCCCAAGTGAAAGGCAGAGCCTCAAAACCCAGCAGTATCAGTCTAGAAAGCTTTTACCTAGCGGTGATACCTCTGCAAATTAAGAGCAAGACAGAAGTCGGCTTCCAATTCTCCTCGAAAGCTGCCTCCGTCTCCGATAGGCACTAGATGCCTAGACATGAGGCCACCTCGCCCCGGCTTAAGTATGCATACACCCCACCTGCTACTAGTGGAGCTCCAACCCTTAAACCCCTAAACCAGCAGCGGCTGTAAAGCGCTCCATGAAAGGAACCAGCTGGGCTGATCACCCCGCCTTGCCGGGGCCCTCTCCTCTCGCTTGCCTTTCTCTTCGCTCGTTTCCTCCGGGCTACTCCGGCGAGGGCCGGACGGGGCAGCGGCCGCTCTCCGCGACGCCCTCGCGCCCCACATGCACACCTCCGCGGGCCCCCACACCTGCAGCGCCACCACAAAGTTCCTGCGAGCGGCGTGCGCCCGGAGCTGGGGTGCGCCCCGGACCGACTCAGGGCGGCTCCCCTGCCCTGCCCCGCTCCACGTCCCCCCGCCCCGCCCGGGGCTCGAAGAGCTCAGCTGAGGGGAGTGAGGGAACGGGGGAGGAGCTCCCCTCTGCGGCCGCACCCCCGCTGCCTCTTCCTCCTCCTTGGCCGCCACCTCCTCACTCGCCGCGGACCGCTAGCCCGCTTGCCCTCTCCCCTCCTAGCCGTCCCACCCCCGGAACCTCGCCTCTTTCCGCGCCCCCAACCGCTCTCCCCCCAAACTTTCCGCCAAGATGGCGGCCCCGAAGCTGGACTGCCGCACCCCCACGTGACCGCTTTCCCGGCGCTCTCGGCCAATGGGAAGTGAGGAGGCGGCTTGCGCCCAGCCCGGGGCTCTCAGCGCTACCTTTGGGTAAGGAGGGGGAGGGGGAGGGAAGGAGAAGAGGAAGGAGAAGGGGGGCCTGGAGGGGAGTGGGAAAGCTGATCCTGGGAGCATCCCAAGTGAACCTCC
The DNA here is from genome assembly GCA_004026545.1 of Mormoops blainvillei. Lineage (NCBI taxonomy): Eukaryota > Metazoa > Chordata > Mammalia > Chiroptera > Mormoopidae > Mormoops > Mormoops blainvillei. The sequence continues at coordinate 25,546 of PVJD01007714.1, forward strand.
TCGCTTAAAGGGGCGACTACCGAAGATGCTCCGAGGACAAAGGAGTTGACACACAGACTCTACAGGTGGTGCGGGGTGGCCCTGGAAGAACCCGCCTTTACCTCGCTCTAGCCCACCGGTGTGTACGGCAGTTTCGAGCGAGTAGAGCCAGGCCCAGAAAGTATCCGGGTTTCTGAAGAGAAGTGGCTTCACCAGCACTAGATCTGAGACACATTCCGAGGCACTCCTTAACCTCACCAAACACGTGTTGTTTTCAACTCCACGTCAAGAGAAAGTGCCTGGCGCCCCCGCGGGATGATCCCCAACCAAAAAAAGCGGTGTTGTGGGCGAGTCAACTGCACAACCTACGTTAGGGAGCGGGAGAGGGCGGGGCCTGGGGAGGTGGAAAAGGGGGGCGTTTGGGCGCGGGAAGGGTGTGGGGAACCATCTCACCACTGCCATACTGATTTTTTAAAAGTTATTATTCGCCCTTAAGTAAAAGTTTTGGGGGAGGGACTGAATTAAAGAAGTGCACGTGAAATAGGGAGATGGATGAATTTGATAAGAGTTTTGGGGTTTTACTAGAGGGTTTTAAAGTCTAAGTGATTAATTACAAGCAAGAATGCATTTAAGGGTAGGAGGAGAAAATTCGTTCCTTCTTTTACTCCCATTCATTCATTCCCCCTGGCCTGCGTCGCCCGCCCAGTCATCAGCTTCCGGTACTACCCAAACTCAGGCGGCCCCTTTAAGAACTCACCTGTTCTTAAAGCCAAACCACCCTTAGCTGGCACTGTGGTTTAAGTTTCTACTGCACCTCGGAGCCGGACCGCGGGCGGGACAGGAATCCGGTCAGGGGCTAAGCTATCCAGTTTGTAGAAAGAATCTCCCCGAAAGCTCTCCCAAGTCACTGCCCGGATCTTCGAGTCTCTTCTGGCTAACAGGGATCTCCCAGCTCTGAGGTCCAGAGAGAAGAGTTTGCCCAAAGTCACCCAGAGTTGGTAACAAAACTGGAAACACGGAGATCCTGTCTTTCAAAACCCGGAAGACTCTTCCCAGTCAGTAAACTTGACAGCCTTTCGCCGAGGACGTATTGTTGGGATAGAAAGGGAAGTCCCGGAACCTCGTACTATAACCGTAACAGTTACTCAGAGGTATGCTGTCTACTGCTTTCACTTTGGGATTGTACTTTGGAGTCCTAACTTGTGAGGACCCCACCAGACCCACTTCCTCAGTTTAAGATAAGGAAACTGAGGTGGGGGGGAGGGCAACTTGCACGAAGACGTATAGGCTAAAAAGTTACAGCGTCCCAGAATTAGGTCTCCCAATTCTATTCCAGGGTTCTTTCCACTGTGATATTTTTGGGCAGCTTGACAGTAGTATGTTGGTTTATGGGCAGCAGATCTCTGGATCTGCTCCCCTGGATCGAGCATCTTGGGAGCTTGAGCAACAGTTAAAGCAACATTTCGTAGAAGAATGGATGGTAAAGTGAAATGAAGCTCTTAAAAGCAATGAGCTTAAATAGAGACAATTTTTAAATAGTGAAAAAATTTTTAATAGTGAAAATGTCATGCCACGCATGCTATTATTATCAAAATATCATTGATAAAATGTGATTCCCTTCCAAGAACGGACTCTCCAGAATTCATGAGGAAGGGATTTTGCCCTCCCTGTTAACATCATTCATTGTTCACAAATGTTCACTTGCTAGGCAATGGGAATAGAAATAAATAAGATCTAAGCCATGCTCTGAAGGATCCACAGCCTAATAGCAAATGGATCAAAGGACAGTGAAGCTTTTCCCAGGAGCCACTGAAAAGCCAAAAACAAAATTTGCATGAGTTCTTGATGTCATCCTAATCCTCCCCTAAAAACAAAAAGGAGGGATAGAAGAAAGAGGAGACTGGAGGGCCTGATATTCTTCCTACTTGTCATCCTCTTGCCAGATGTGGCTGTCAGCAGTCAAAAGTAGCAATGAAGCTGGCACTTGTTATACCCTTAGGGGCCAGGACAAATCCAGCCCTAGTAAGAGGGGTCTTTACTTCTCATTCCTTCTTTCTATCCATCTTTATTAGTTATCTATAGCTTCATAACAAATTCCCCAAACCTTAGTAGCTTAAGTCTTAGTAGCTTTCTTTGGGTCAGGAATTCAGGAGGATCTTAGCTGGATGGTTCTGGCTTGGGGGTCTCAAAAGATTGCAGTCAAGATATCTATCAGGGTTGTAGTCATCTGAAGGCTTAACTGGGATTAGGGGAGACTCTTTCCACATGGCTCACCCACATAGATAGTAAGTTGATGCTAGCTGCTGGCGGGAAGCCTAAGTTTCTTACCATGAAGATCTTTCTATAGGGTTGCTTGAGCGTCTTCATGACATGGTGGCTGATGTCCTCCAGAGCAAGTGATCCTAGATAGCAAGGCAGCAGCTTTATATCTTTCTTGACCTAATCTCAGAAGTAACACTTCATCATTTCCACAATATCCTATTGGGTACTTAGGTTAGCATGAAGAATATCGATACCAGGAGGTAAGAATCATTAAGGTCCACCTTTTAGGCTAATTACCATATCATCGCAACATACAAAGCAATGACATCTGGATTTTTCCAAACAACTTTTATTTCCTTGAAGTCTTCCTTACCTTATGCAAGTAGCAGCTGCCATTGAATAGAATTCAATATAGGATCTGATTACTTTTCCCACCTCCTCATTAAAATATATTTTTCTAGTCCCAATTAACTTTATTATCTCTCAGTTCTAAATCTTCCCTTCTCACCCATACCAATCAAGCCACCATATCTCTGTCTTCATCCTCTCCCCTGTCCAGGTCCCCAGCCTATCCTCTGTAAAGTGCCCACATCCTGCCAGACCACTGCATCTTTTGCTCTCTGGCAGAGTGGCAGTGTATTGCTGTGCAAAGGCAATCACTACACAGAAAGGATTTGATGCTGTCAAAACTGCTTATGCCTCCTCAGGCTGCAAGAAGAGGAGCAAGAATGATGGAGGTGATCATACCAGTCAGGCCTCCACAAAATGCTCAGGGTATATATCCTGGTAGCACACTTTAAGGGGGATCTAGACAAACCAGCATCTGGAAAGAAGAAAGTAATCAGAACAGTAGGAAATAATGAGATTTTGCCTCAAAGGGAACAATTGTAGAATCTAGGGTCATATCTTTGAAAAAATACAGGGCTCTAGAAGCTCGTCGTCAATCTTCAAACAGGCTTATTCTATGTATCCAGGGGACAGGACTAAAACTAATGGATGAAAGTTACAGGGACACAGGAAGTTCTTTTTTAATGTGATTTGCTAGAACCATTCAAAATTCCAAAGAGCTGCCCCAAGGTGGTGGGTGTTTCCTATCAAGCAAAGGCTGAAAGAATCCAATAAAGCTTCCTTGTCAGAGGGAGTGGATACCCAGGATGAAAGATTAGACTAAATGTCCTCTAAGACCAAAGTTCTAAGTACCTGAAACTTTAGTCCCTTCCTTGGTATTAGTACCATTTTATCTACATTGAGAATCCATCCTACCCAGTTTAAGTGGTACCAGCATGAACCTCCTTTTGCACAGATAATTCTCATCAGAACAAAAGGTGCAAGTTGAAACCAAGTCTTTTAAAAATGTGGACCATGGCCCATTTCCATGACAATTAGCATTGAACTCATACTTCTAATGAATAATCCATTCTCAAATTTTTATATTATTGTGTAATGGGTTCCTAAGTAGGTACAGGACTAGAAACTGACTCTCAGATTGATATGCTCTTATACTCGTATAGCCCTTGTATAGTATTCAGGGACATCTGAGATAAACTTATTGGTTATGATCTCCCATTTTGCAAGGGAGGACACTGAGGAAGAACAAAATAAATAACCTAGTCTAGGACACAACAGCTAGGCTGATAATGGAACTGGGACTGAACACTATTAGTTCATTGTTTTTTCCATTAAACTACATTACCTTTTCTCTACTTGACTCCTTTCAAAATTAAAAAAACAAGCAAACAAAAATGTGTGTGTGTGTGTGTGTGTGTGTGTGTGTAATATACAGAAATGGAGACAGATTTGGAAAAACAGATACTAAGAGAAAAAAAAGAGAGATTCCAATAAAATAAAACACAATAGGCTAGGCTGTAATCTATTTGTCATATATTTGAATGTCTTTAACAGTGGAGGCAATTTTGATGGAAATAGGAATGTTGCCTCTGACCACAAATAAATAAATACCCACACCCTAGTTATATGTTATGACTAAATGAATTTTTTTAATGCAGAGATGTTTACTTAAAATGCTCTGAGGCTTCCTACTCTCCTTACTTTATTTACCCCGCTAAGCACCCTAGAGTATGAATGACCATTTTCACAGATGTATGGGGCATCCCACCTGGACCTTAAACACCATCTAGTACAATCATTTCATTTGAGAAACATGTGAAGTAAGCTCCAGAAGAGCTCGCAGACAGTACCAGCACCCAATCCTCAAAGGACTTTATTATTTTTTTCTTTTTTTGAGAGTAGAATGCTACTGGCACTTCAGGAACAAGCCATCTTCCCCTCGGTAGGGAGAGGGGATGGGAATGGTGATCTTTTATAAAGCTGTGTTTATAAGTTTAACCAAACTTGCCTGTCTGTTTTTGAAGAACTTAGGATATTGACAGAACTGTAGGATCCCATATTGAAATCCTTAGGATTATACTCCAATGTCCTTACATGAGACAGCCTCCTCACCCCACTCCCTGCCAAGAGGATTACCAGCCTATTCAAAGAAGGCTCTGAGTAGGGCCCCCTTCATCAGTTTATCCTTTCATAGGTAAAGAACACAAACCTTAATTGAAATTTGAAGAAAGGTTATTAGAATATTAGGAAGTCATTTGTATTCCATTTCTGAGATGTGACTTGATTAATGAATTCTGATAAGCAAAAGAAGCCAAAATACTCTTCATAATTGGATGTGGATGAAGTCCTATGACCAATCTCCTTTAGCACAAAAAACTGCTACAGTCTTCCAAAAGCTTTTTGTGCCAGTCTTTCATTTTTGGGAAATGACACTTGCTAGAGCCGTAATTTTCCTATTCCTTATGTTGTATAACCCCAAATTCCTTTATTTTTTACTTTTATTTTAAGCTCACAAAAACAATGATAAAGGCAAAGAATTATATGAATATCACTTTCTATTTAACTTTCATTTAAATTAGATTAATTTCTTCCAAAATATAATTTTATCAACTGAGATGAACTGTTTGTAATCAAAAATCCTCTAATTTTTATAAATAAAGCGGGCTACAGTTGAGGAAACCTGCAAATATGCTTTTTTAAAACCCTTCAAAAATTCCCCAAGTTGGATATCATTTCAAATTGCAAGTTACCATATGAATAAATAAATTCAAGCCCAAAGCAGGTAGAGGATAACAAAATAATAATACAAAAACAAAAATAAAAGGGAGGCATAATCAGTTGCTAAGGAAGATGAATAAAATAACTTAAGAATAAGGGAGGAGAAGATATTTATTAAAAAATGCTACTGTAATAATTTAGAGAAGCTTGGATTCAAGGGAGCAGTATAAAATGTCTCCATTCTTTTTTCTCTCAGAAAATCACTCCCAAAATATTGACCAAAAAGAAACTTGTTCCTTCACATACACAGGGCCCAGAGACATATGAAAGGATGCTCAGCATCACTAACCATCAGAGAGATGCAGATTAAAACCACAATGACATACCACTTCACACCAGTCAGAATGGCCATCATAACCAAATCAACAAGCAACAAGTGCTGGCAAGGATGTGGGGAAAAGGGAACCTTAGTGCACTGTTGGTGGGAAGGCAGACTGGTGCAGCCCCTGTGGAAAAACAGTATGGAAGTTCCTCAAAAACTAAAAGTGGAACTGCCTTTTGACCTGGCAATTCCACTGCAGGGATTATACCCTAAGAATCCTGAAACACCAGTTCAAAAGTACCTGTGCACCCCAATGTTCACAGCAGCACAATTTACAATAGCCAAGTGCTGGAAGAAACCTAAGCGCCCATCAGTAAATGAGTGGATCAAAAAACTGGGACTTTACCCAATGGAATACTACACAGCAGAAAGAAAGTGAGGTCCTACCCTTCATGACAGCATGGGTGGAACTGGAGAGCGTTATGCTAAGTGAAATACGTCAGGCAGTGAAAGACAGATACCATATGATCTCACCTATAAGTGGAACCTAATCAACAAAATAAGCAAGCAAAATATAGTCAGCAACATTGAAATAAAAAACAAACTGATAGTAACCAGAGGGGTGGAGAGAGGAGGATGACAGGGGAAAGGGAGGCAAGGGGTCATCAAGGAACAATGATAAAGGACCCATTGACAAAGCCAAATGGGGGAAGGATTGAGGGTGGGAGGTGGGAGGGGGCTAGGTAAAGTGGTGGCAGGGAAAACGTTGACAACACAAAACAAAACAAGACAAAACAAACAAATAGACAGGGAGAGGTTAAGAATAGTATAGGAAATTGAGAAGCCAAAGAACTGATATGTACAAGCCATAGAGATAAACTAAGGAGGGGGGTAATGATGGGGTGGGGTGCAGGGCAGAGGGGATAAAGGAGAGAAAAACGTGGGACAACTGTAATAGCATAATGAATAAAATATACAAAAAACCCCCAACAAAACACTTGTGCCTTCATTCTCAACGAAAATAAAAGTGCTTAATAACTTCCAGCATGACAGAAAGTAGTTGTAGAGTTGGTCACACTCAAGTGCCTGGTCTGGAAGTTGGGAGAGTGGAAAATACTCCTCCCCAAACAAAGGTACCAAAAAAAAACCCCCCAAAAAAACCCCCCAAAAAACCAACAACTCCAAAAAACTCTAAAACAAAAACAAACAAACAAAATAAAAATAAGCAGTGTGATACCTCCAACTTTGTTCTTCTTTCTCAAGATTTCTGAGGCTATTCAGTGTCTTTTGTTGTTCCATACAAATTTTTGGAATATTTGTTCTAGTTCCGTGACATGTGCCATTGATATTTTAATATTAATTGCTTTGAATTTATAGATTGCTTTGGGTAATATGAACATTTTAATGATGTTAGTTCTTACAATCCGGGAACACAGTATATACTTTTGCTTATTTGTATCTTCCTCAATTTCTTTCTTTCAGTATCTTATAATTTTCCAAATACAGGTCTTTTACCTCCTTGGTTAAAATTATCCTTAAGTACCTTATTTTTCGTTGTCGTTGCAATTGTAAATTGTAAAAAGAGTGTGTGTATATGATGTTAGCACACTAATTCTGCATGGCGAATACAAAATTGTTCTATTTATCCTCTGTACTCTTGTGAATATTTGAAAAATATTCCTTAATTAAAATTTTAAACCTAAAAAATAAAAGAACTGTAAAAAGCTATAAAGAGCTAAAGAAATAGAGGCTTCAGATACCACTGAAGATGAGGTGCAGCTAGATGTGGTAAATGGGAACTGAAAACAAGAGAATGGTTAAATACCCATACGGGTATAAGGAGAAGTTATATGCTATGTTCCCACACACTCAAATAGGTGCCCACATTTTCCTGTTCCTCCAAAAGACAAGAGTTTGTTTACTGGAGAAGAAGAGAGGCTTTATTTAGATTTTGGGACACCAGGCACAAAAGAAAATTGTGGTGAGTTAAAGTACCCAAAACAGGAGAATGAGGGAAAATCTGCACATTGAACAATAGAGATTCACCCTCAACAGCCCCCTTCCTTCTCCTAGATCCTGGAAAACTGAACTGCCTGAGAAAAAAGATCAATAGAAACTTATAGTTGGGAAGTTCTCAACAAAAGTTAGGCTAAGCCATCAAGAGAATGCAAAACAAAACTACAATGAGATGCAACTTCACACCTGCTAGGATGTCTATAATCAAAAAGACATATTTGTTAACACATAACTGTTATAACAAGGGCTGTCTAGAATGTGGAGTAATCAGAACCATCATACTTTGCTGATGGGAATGTAAAATGGCGCTGCCAATTTGAAAACAGTTTGGAAGTTTCTCAAATGGTTAAACATACGGTCATAAAACACAACAATTCCACTCATGGGCATACAACAAAAAGAACTGAAAATATATGTCCACACAGAAACTTGTACACAAATGTTTGTAGCAATAATATCCATAATAGTCAAAAGTGGAAACAACCTAACAGTCAATGAACTGATGAATGGATTAAAAATGTGAAATATCCATACAATGAATTATTATTCAAGAATAAAAAGAAATGAAATATTGATATATACTATATGATTGATCTTTGAAATCATTTTAAGTGAAAGAAGGCTGTTAGAAAGGACAACATATTGCATGTTTTCATTTGTATGAAATGTGAGAATAGGCAAATCTATACAGACAGAATCTATACAGGAAGTAGATTACTGGTTGCCTAGAGTTGAGGGGTATGAAGAGGTGAGGGATTCGTGGTGGAAGACTAAGGGTGAGGATTTTTTTTTTTGAGGTTAATACAAATATTCTAAAATTGATTGTATTGATGGATGCACAGCTCTGTGAATATACCAAAAATCACTGTATACACTTTAAATGGGTGAATTGTATGGTATGTGAATTTTATCTCAATAAAACTATTTTTAAAAAGTCAGGTTAGCCAATTTATTGCCTTTCAAGAATAGTGTCCAGCCAAAAAGCTTCTCTCATGCACACAGAACTTCCAATCAGCTCAGCTTTCAATAGGAAGAGGCAACCAAGGATCACCAGACATTTGGAGAATGTCTCCATCATGAAAGATGGAGACTAAAAATGGGCAAAAAGCGGGGGGGGAACCCTCAAGAAAACATGAGGTCAGAGTCAATGCAAGGAATATAGGAAAAATCAGCAAATTATAATCAATATCCTCAGAAAAGATATTGACTCCATGAAGTGAAGACTATAGACACAAAGGAAGAAAATAATTCTTCAAAATTAAAATTTTGAAAACAAAACATAAAATTCAATAAAAGATTGAAAGATAAAGTCAAGGAAATTTTCCAGAAGGAAGGAAGGGAGGAAAGAAGGAAAGAAGGAAGGGAGGGAGGAAGGAAATGAAAAAGACAAACAATGAGAAGGAAAATTAGAGATTTGGTAAGCAAGGGGCATTAAATAACAGGTATTACAGAAGAGAGATTAGGAGAGGAAATTAACAAGTAAATAATATAGGAAATTAACAAAAGAAGAAGAGGAAGTTAACAGATAAATAATACAAGAAATTTAGCAGAATCAAAAGATAGAATCTATAAGTAAAAAAAAGTAATAATAAAAACTGACTGAGCATCAGCAATAATGAATATAAAAAGACCCACAGCAAAACCCATCACTGTGATATTGTAGAACACTAAAAATGCAATGTAGATTCTAAATACTTCTAGAGAGAAAAACAACAGTTCACATTCAAAGAATTGGAAATTAGAAAGGCATCAGAATTCTTAATACCATCTGAAGGTAAAAGACAGTAAAACAATGCATTTAAAATTCTAAGGAAAAAAACCTTTTCCTCAGGATTATATACCTAACCAGATTATCATGTAGGTACAATTTAAAAAGATTTTTTTCAGTATCTCAAAAAATTTATCTCTCATGCATGTTTTTTCTGAAGGATTCTAGATGGATGTACTTCAGCAAAACAAGGCTGTAAATCAAAAAAGAAGGCGTTGGGGATCCAAGAAACAGAATCCAAGATGGAATAGGTAAAGGGAATTCCCAGCATACTGGTTTAAGACAATTTTAGGATTATAGCAGTGTAGCAGGACTTCTGAGAGGAAATAATATGGATTGAAAGGTTGGAGGTCTTCAGGATTGATGTATTCAAGATGAATATGAAATTGGTAAGTCAGTTGATAGTTTTGATCATAAGGAAAAATGTATCAAAAAGAGCTTTTCAGAGTTGGTGTGTGTGGGAAAACTTAAGATGTTGAAAAAAACTAAACGAATAAAAAAAACTAATTATTAACTTCAGAAAAATAAATTGTGTAAGAAAGAAAATAAAGTCACTATAAACTATTTGGCTCAAAAGTACAGTATTTCTGTAGTCCTAGTAATAAAAACAATATAGTGTTGGAGACTGATTTAACCAAAAAGGGAGATATAATTGTAATAGGAGAACGAGAATCAGTAAACTTAAAGTTTCGCCTATCATAGTAGAAAGTCAACTGATGATATCAATTGCTGAACAGAAGTATCAGTCTTTAATATTATTTAGTAATATAGACATAAATTTCAGAAAAAAACAGCTAAAAATTTGCAGGTTTCTCTACAGAATAGGAGCAGTGGGAAAGAGAGGAGGGAGCAAGGAACTACTTTTTTATTTTTGCTATAAGACTATTGGCAATTTTTGACCTTTAAATTTTATTTGCAAGCAACAAGTTGATTAAAGATAAAGATTATTTTAAAATTTATATAAAGAGAAGGTAGATGATACTCATTGACTTCCACTCCACACTGAGTCCTTATTCAGAATTCCATTGCTTGCCCTGGCTGGTGGTTCAATGGACTGAGTGCCGGCCTGTAGACCGAAAGGTTGCTGGTTTGATTCCCAGTCAGGGTACATGCCTGGGTTGTGGGCCAAGTCCCCAGTTGGGGGTGTGCAAGAGGCAACTGATGGATGTTTCTCTTGCACATCAATGTTTCTCTCCTTCTTTCTCCTTGCCACTTCTCTAAAAATAAGTTAATTAAAAAATATGTATACATATTTCTAAAAAGAATTCCATTGTTAAATGTAGATGTGAAGAATCCAATTGCTATTGCCATCTGATGCTGTGGTTGCAGCCATCCCTCCTGAAGAATGAGCCTGCTGGAGGAAGTGGTCATCACAGGACCAGAATGACAAGAGTGCAGAATCTTCTTTTTTAGGGGTTTTTGATGTTTGCTGTAGACAATTTTAAAGTTACTTCTTAGAAACTTTCCAGCTTACTATGTGTATGAATCTCTAAAATTTCTAGAAGCGACTAGAAGATCCTTTGAGAGTGAAAATTTTAAGTTTCTTCCACCATAATTAAACTCCAAATAAAATCACTCTATTAGCGTCCAGTATTAAAATATTAGTATGCCTTAATTTATATTCTGACACTTTCTTTAAGGGTATATTTTAAAAGAAATATACAGTTTTTAAAATTTCATAGCTAATATCTATTTAGGTTAAAGAATAAAACTGCATTTAGAAACATATATTTAGAAATAAAATTTGTTCTCCATTCCCATCCCCCCATGACTCACACTCTTTAAGAGTGACTTTTAATAACTTGGTAAATCACTTTGCATGGCGCTATATATTTTGAGATTTCAAGGGAGATGGTAGTGAGAAAACAACTTAAGAAATTGACTGCTATATTGAGAGACTGAATATATACACAGAGATGGCCTAGACTACATATGACAATAGATCTCCAGCCCAGGGAGCCAACCCACAATCTCTGCAGCAATTAGTCTAGAATGAGCAGGACCCGGTCAATGACTGCCAGCTTCCCTTTTCTTTCTCTTGCTTCTAACTCAGGACTAATCAGAGAAAACCAAATATGTTCCCCAAATCAATCATACAAAGTGCCCTACTTCTAGTTATCCCATCTCCAGCTTTCCCATTCCCCTGCCTGCCTGTAAGCAAACACAAGTGATGGTAGAGGACTCCTGACCCATAGCAAGCTCTGAATAAATAGCCACTGTTCTCATTCAGGTAGTCATCATTTATTTCCACAATGACAAGAAAAAATTCCTAATAAGAACAAAAATAATATCAGAATAACTGTTTAGTCTACTACTTTAATAAAAGCTTCATTCATTAGATTCAGCTAATATGTATTATGCTGGTATGAACCACACACAAAAACAAATTTTATTTCTCTAGGGCGAAACTTGTCTAAGAAGGAAACTGCATAGTTGAATCATTGGGAGTTGGAAATTCAAATCTTGAGTCATCGTTTGTGATCTGTAGCAAGCAAACTACTTACTTCAAACTTCTCAAAGTTCCTTGGATAAACATGAATGAAGAGAAGGTCTCAGCAGTTAATGTAAGGGTGGAAAAAGGATTACTACTAATAATACTTTTCCTGCTAGTCTTCTTATTTTAAAAAATCTCTTAGTACCTCTGAAGATCTGCAACACTATTGTTAGAGTCATTTTAAAAAATATATATATAAATAATTACTTGTGTAAAGATTATTGTCCCCACCCCCCTCAATTATGTTCAATTTACTATTCCAGACCACAAAGTTTTTCATTAATAAAAAAAGTTGGTGAACAAAGCATCTGAAAACATTTTGCTTCAGAGAATGATATTTTGGTTTTACTGAATATGACATTTTCATTAGCACTGCTAATGAATTATGCTTATTCCCTTTGGGAGTCATGATTTATTAAAAGAATTAAAAGTTTGAAAAAACACAAAAGAATTACACTCAACATTTTGAATATGACTAAAGTATTTGCAATAGAAAAATTACTGAGTATTCCCTAAAGTCATGGTGGCTTTTAAACACTGCATAATTCTGGGTATTACCATCAGAAAACCACTGCACTCTTGCTTATTAGAAGAATAATGTCATTATAATAGCTTTACTCTAAGGGATAAACCAGTTAAATGAAGCACCAGAAAAAGAAAGGCAAAAGTTTGTTTGGTGAATCATTCTTGTTCTATAGTTGGTTGACTCCACACTGAGCCAGAAGGAAATGCTCCAAGAGTATACAATTATTATCACAGGTTTCTAGGCTTCATTATCTCTGTTCATGAAGCTGCCTGTTCACACTTAGCTTTAAAAGTAAATTGTGGACAAATCAGGAGAGAATAATAACTCAAACATAATATAGCATTTAGGAAGAGCTCCTTGGACCAGTGCTTTTGTTCCTTCTTTGCATTGTGATCTTATACTGGCAACTTGGGTGTGACGGTGCTGTTCTGGTCCAAAGTGCCAGGAAATACAGGTCAGGTCAAAGTCAAGCTCAAACCAGGCCGACTCTGGGGTCAGCCTATTCACAAGTCTTTTTTCAGGCTGGGATCACTTGAGGGGCAAAGGCTACTGGGGATCAATAGAGCTCTTCTCCAAAGCAAACCAGTTGGCTTGTCAGCAAAATTGTCTTGTGTATTGAATCTGGACTCTTGAGCACAGAATTTCATTGCATGCCTTATAAGTTTGCACATGGAGAGAAGGCTGTGCAGGAGTGAGCGAGGAAGACTCCGATTCACAGAAAGCTCTTTCCCAGACTCCTCCATACTCAAAGAGGAGATTGCTTTAAACTTTTAAACTCTGGTCTTCTTAATGTAAAAGATAGCTTTCCAGGGAAGTGATTGGTTTAGGGGCTTAAACTACAAGATAACAAAGATTAGAGCCAATTCAGAACTAGTTCTGGCAGGAGAACTGCATTAGTTCTTTTGCCCAAAGGAAAGCCCTCCTGTCCAAGGACTCTCTTGGGGATGGTGCTGAAGGAGGTTGGGTCTCTAGAGGCTCTTGAGGTTGGTCAATGCACCAAGTTCAGTTGTCATGGAAAAGTTTGCTCACCTTCAAGTAGGAAATGTGAAAGCATTAGCAATAAGGAAGACTTAATTCTTCAATCAGGTCTATTCAGTTCAAGCAATATTTAATACCTCCTAGTATGTTCCAGGCACTGTGACTACAAAGATAAATGTGGCCATCGAAGAGCTTATATTTAAATGAGGGAAGTCGATACAGATAACTTAGGTGTAATGTGATATGTGATAAGAAAGCAAACCCTGGACTGAGTCCTGAAGGATAAATTAGCCAAAGGAAGAAAGGTAGAACAAATTTCCTGGCTGAGAAAAGGAGAATGAAAGGCAGTAACGAGGTCTGGGAAATTCAGAGGCAAACTAGGCGCAGTGAGGGTCTTTCCTATTGCAGATTTAGGATTCTAGATTTTCTCTATTTTCTAAGAAGAGGAGGCTGAGTCTCTCTAGTTACATGAGATGGCATGGTAGCCTTCACAATCAGAAGCTGTATTTCACATCACTTTGAAGTCCCTACTGAAGTGTGTGCTATGTCCTACACAGAGTGTTGGGATGTAGCCTTCACACTCCCCTCCTTCCTTCCTTCCCTGTAAGTTTCTCTGGTCTTTTGACATTTCTCTGTCAATCTGATTTCCCTCCCTCTTCTTTGCTTTCCCCTTGAACTTCTCTAAAGTGACCTCATTTCATAAAGCAAGTTGATTTTGAGATGAATATAGGTCCCTAACCTGGCCCCATTTGTGAGAGACCTTGGAGTTCCCAGCATACTTTGCTCCCAGGGTACTTAAGTACCCTGGTATCAGGCTATTTGGGGAGTGATCCCATTAAGCACCTTAATTGAGCAGGAGACTGAAAGGGATTGATGGCCAGGGAGGAGATGAGGGAGGGAGAGAAGAATAGAGCATTAAAGGCTGGGATCTTCCTGAGTTAGCAGCGGTTCTCTGACGTTCCCAACTCCTAAATATCCAAGCCAACTTTCAGGAGGATTATTAGGTCCTGGGCTCAAAAAATTATATTGACACAGTTACCAGAATGTTCTTGGAAAATTTGCCATTTGATGGAGTGAATCCTAGGATTACTTTTTCTTCATTTACATTTTATTCTAGTTTATGGGCTCAGTGAAGAAAGATTAGAAAATGGAAAAGTACTAGGAAAAAAACAAAAATTAACCAAAATTGCACAGGCGAAACTTCCAACATTTGCTGTAGATATTTCTAGCATTTTTCGTGTATATATTTTTCCTACAAAAATAGTATCATGCATGTTCTTTTGTAGGATCATTTTTTAAAACAGGAATTCACATTTATATTTCAGCTGCCAAAAGCTTAACAAGTAACAATGACAGAAAATTATGGATCTGTCTGAGTGATATTTATTCCTTCAGAATATGTGCTACAATTCAATTAATGGGTTAAACATTCAATATTGCAATGGTATTTCATATATATTTTTACCCATTTCAGATGATTATTAAACATATCATATATGTACTAGAGGGACCCCCAAAAAACCCTAGAATTTATTTATAAAAATTGTATGTTTATTCTTACATGTTTAAACTTCAGTCACCTTGAAAGTACTCTCCATTTGATGCAATACACCTACTGAGACATTTTTTCCACTGCTCAAAATAGTTTTTGAACTTGTCAATTTTTTTTGCTATTCAAATACAGTTGTCTCCATTTTCCTTGCACCACTCTCCCCTTCCCCACCCACCTCCACCGCCCACCCTCAATTCTATCCCCTTTTGGCTTTGTCCATGGGTCCTTTATCATTGTTCCTTGACCACCAGTCCCCTTCTTTCCCCTGTTATTTCCCCCACTCCCCTCTGGTTAATGTCAGTTTGTTCTTTATTTCAATGTCTCTGGTTATATTTTGCTTGCTTGTTTGTTTTGTTGATTAGGTTCCACTTACAGGGTAAGATCATGTGGTATTTGTCCTTCACTGTCTGGTTTATTTCACTTAACATAATGCTCTCCAGTTCCACCCATGCTGTCATGAAGGGTAGGACCTCACTTTCTTTCTGCTGTGTAGTATTCCATTGGGCAAAGTCCCAGTTTTTTGATCCACTCATTTACTGATGGGCGCTTAGGTTTCTTCCAGTACTTGGCTATTGTAAATTGTGCTGCTGTGAACATTGGGGTGCATAGGTACTTTTGAATTGGTGTTTCAGGATTCTTAGGGTATAATCCCTGCAGTGGAATTGCCAGGTCAAAAGGCAGTTCCACTTTTAGTTTTTGAGGAACTTCCATACTGTTTTTCCACAGGGGCTGCACCAGTCTACCTTCCCACCAACAGTGCACTAAGGTTCCCTTTTCCCCACATCCTTGCCAGTACTTGTTGCTTGTTGATTTGGTTATGATGGCCATTCTGACTGGTGTGAAGTGGTATGTCATTGTGGTTTTAATCTGCATCTCTCTGATGGCTAGTGATGCTGAGCATCCTTTCATATGTCTCTGGGCCCTGTGTATGTCCTCCTTGGAGAAGTGTCTGTTCAGGTCCTTTACCCATTTTTTAAATGGATTGTTTGTCTTCCTAGAGTGGAGTTATGTGAGTTCTTTATATACTTTGGAGATCAAACCCTTGTCTGATGTATCACTGGCAAATATATTTCCCATACAGTTGGCTCACTTTTCATTTTGCTGATGTTTTCTTTAGCCATGCAGAACCTTCTTATTTTGATGAACTTGTCAATTTTGATGCCTTTTTTTGGTTTGTTTCTGATGTTTTTTTGTTTCGCCTTTTTCACGTCTCCCTAGGGACAAGATCAGATGGATAGGGTGGGTGGGGCACAGGGGTCATGCTGTTTTTGGTCAAAAACTGCTGAACACTCAGTGCGGTGTGGGCAGATGTCCTCATAAACCACCCATGATGAAATGCCAAATGCGTTGAAATAGCATTCAAAAAATTCACTGAAGTTGAACTTAGCCTCATACAACAGTGCCAGTTGGGACACTGATACAGATGGGTTCCTGGAATACTCACCTAGTGGGGGTAGCCTGTGCTGCAAGCAGCCCACCCTCCAGAAGAGAATTCTGGGGTTTTTTTGGTCCCCCCTTGTATGCAAACATACATTCTCTAGCCTGGGAATCAGGAAATCTGAATGATCCTGACAGTGTTCTGCCCTCGACTAAATGAACAATCCTAAGGAAATCAACTCAGATTCCTTTTCTAGATACAGTTCAAATTCTTTTTATTTTTTAAGACTTTATTTATTTATTTTAGAGAGAGGAGAAGGGAGGGAGAAAGAGAGGGTGGGAAACATTGATGTGAGAAACATCAATTGGTTGCTTCTCACACACATGCTGACGGGGAATGAAACCGCAACACAGGCATGTACCCTGATGAGGAATCGAACTGGTGACCTTTTGTTTTGTGGGGTGACACCCAACCAACCGAGCCACACTGGTCAGGGCCATGGTGTATGAGGCCCTATATTGTCAAATCCATCCAGGTATATAAAATCACATGCAGTTCCCAGAATGTACCATGTTCTCCTGTCCTTGTATATTTTAGAAACATGTTTTTGTTTTTGTTTTTGTTTTGTCTGAAGCACTACTCCCATATGCCCTTTTAAAATAGTTAACTATGGCCCTGGCCTGTGTGGCTCAGTAGACTGAGCACTGGCCTGCAAACCAAAAGGTCACTGGTTTGGTTTCCAGTCAGGGCACATGCCTGGATTATGAGCCAGGTCCCCAGTTGGGGGTGTGGGAGAGGCAACCAGTAGATGTATTTCTCATACATGCATCCATGTTTCTCTCCCTCTTTTCTCCCTCCCTTTCTCTCTCTCTAAAAATAAATAAATAAAATTTGAAAAATAAAATATTTAATTGTGGTAAAATATATAACAAAATTTACCATCTTAGCCATTTTTAAATGTACAGTTCTGTAGTGTTAAGTACATTCACAACTGTTGTGTGACCAATCCCCAGAGCCATTCATCTTGCAGAACTGAAACTCTATAATCATTGGTCAACAAGACCTCACGCTCTCCTCCCAGCCTCTGCCCAACGCCACCCTACTTTGTCTCTGTGAATTTAACTACCTTAGGGGCTTCTTATAAATAGAATCATACAGTACTTGTCTTTTTGCGACTGCCTTATTTCATTTAACATAATGTTCTCAAGGCTCACTCATATTGTAGCATGTGTTACAATTTCTTTCCTTTTGAAGGCTGAATAATACTCCATTGTATGTATTACTACGTTTATTTATCTATTTATCTGCTCATGGATGCTTGGGTGGCTGCTATCTTTTGGCTACTGTCAATGCTGCTGCTATAAACATGGATATGCAACTACCTCTTCAACATCCTGCTTTCAGTTGTGGGGAGATATATATTCAGATCTGGAATTGCTGGGCTATATGGTATTCTCTTTTTGTAGCTTCCTTTTTAAACTTTACTTTTTTAAAAAAAGATTTTATTTATTTATTTTTAGAGAAGGGAAGGGAGGGAGAGAGGGAGAGAAACATCAATGTCTGGTTGCCTCTCATGCACTCCCTACTGAGGACCTGGCCTGTAACCCAGGCTTGTGCCCTGACTGGGAATCGAACCAGCGACCCTTTAGTTTGCAGGCCGGCACGTAATCCACTGAGCCACACCAGCCAGGGCTAAATTTTACCCTTTTATATTTGAATTTCCCAGATTAATAATAAGCCACTTTTTTTTTTTTTGTACAGAATGACTTTTATTATCCATAGAGTAGATTATCAAATGAATGTAATTATTTAATGGGTTGCTTCAAATGTTTCATTATTAAAAACAATGTCAGATAAATAAATATTCATTCATAAAGTGAATTCTGAGAAGTGGAATTGCTGGGTTAAGGTTTTTAACCCAAAACCTTTAAATTTTTAAGGTTTTGATGTACAGTGTTACAATGCATACACAAGCTTCTAAAGGCTTCTTTTTAAGGTAGATGAGTCTCTGTTGCCTCATATAAGGACCAGCAGTTTGAGATTCCTGTGACCTCTTTAAACTTTACCTCCAAAGAAAGTAAATCTTTATATCAAAATTAATGTTCAGAAGTGACAGTCATCAGTCACGCAAAATAAAATAATCAGATCTTGCTGCTTAAATTTTTAATTAATATAAGTGATATAATTCAATTTTTAATTTTTTTTGTTACTGTTATTCTATTGCAGTTGTCCCAGTTTTCCCCCCTTTGCCCTCCTCCTCCCAGCCTATCCCCTCACAACGAGTTCTCCCTAAATAAATATGCAAAGTCCCCTCAAATTTTGTATATTACATCTCAGTTTACAAACCACTTCGACTTTTGTTTTCTTATATTTTCCTTATACTTAGGTATCATTTTTTCTGATTTACATATGAAAAATTGAGACCCAGAGAGGTGACTTGCTTGAGGTCACAGAGCTGATAATCAATGTCCTTTGGCTCCCAGTTCATTGCATTTCAAATTATAGATGACTAATTTACTGGTCTTGAGATCTAATCATAATGAGTAAGCATAGGGCACACTTTTTTTTTTTCAAGCTGGAAAGAGGCGGTAATGGTTTGGGGACAGTAGCTAAAAGCTGTGATTTAATAAGAAGCCATTTTGTGGTTGATACTATAGAATTACAAACTGCATTTCTTTTCACCTCCCCAAGCTTGGGTGAGGGCATTCATGGCGCTGGTCTAGAGTGTTGTTAAGTATGGTGGGCTCTGGGGTCACCCTGCTTGGTTTTGGACCTTGGCTCCATGGTACAAGTTATGTGATTTGAACAAGTTAACGTCTCTATACTTTTGTTTCTTCACCGATAAAATGGGTAATAATAGGTCCCACTTCACTGGATTATTGTAAAGAGCACATGTATTAGGCAGTTAGCCTGGCACCTGCTAACTGCCTGATACATAACAACTCTTATTGCTACTGCTGAGGACTTAGATAATACTGTTCTTCTGTTTTTATCCTGGGGAAAAGGTTACATGGTAGGGGCTGGTCAGAAAAAAAGAAGTCTTCTATATTCACTGTTGTTTAAAAAAGGAAATTAAAAGGCTTCTCTAGTAGACTATCACTAGTTTTCAGAAATTTGACTGGGATAAGGTCTACTGTAGTTTACTTTGTGTTTATTCTGTCTTGTGGTTTGTTGAGCTTCTTGCATCTGTGGATTTGTAGTTTTCATCAAATTTGAAATGTAGTTGGCCATTATTTCTCCACTGATTTTCTGCCTTCACTTCTGGAACTTTAATTACAAGAATGTTAAACATCTTGATACCATCAGACAGATCACTGAGACTTGATTCAATTTTTTTCTTGTCTTTTTGTCTCTCTGTGCTTCAGTTTGGAAAGTTTGTTTGGAAAGTTTTAGGTTCATTGACCTTCTATTTTGCAATGTCTAGTCTACTAATAATCACATGAAATCATAATCATTTAATTTCAGGCATTGTATTTTTCAGCTCCACAAAATTCCATTTGGTTCTTTACTGTATCTTCCATTTCTCTTTTCATGACATTCAATTTCCATTAACTCTTTGAGCATATTTATATTAGCTGTTTTAAAGTCCTTGTCTGCTATTTCCATCATCTGTTATTTATGGGTCTGTCTCCATTTACTGATTTTTTTTCTACTTTTTATAGGTTGTATGCTCCTGCTTCTTCACATGCCAGATGGATCTGCACAGCAGTGGACTGACACCCTGGAATCTAAGGCAAAAAAGAGAGAGAACAACTAAGAAGTGACACTGTCAGAGATAGGTCCAGAACAAGAAGATTCCACCAGAGCAGAAGTGACAGTAATAGCATCTTTCATTCATATGGCATTTTGGGGTTCACAAAACATTTTCACCTTCATTATTCTCCATAACTTATGACATCTTTTTCTGATAATTGGGACAGGTATTATCACCACTTTACAGATGAGAAAACTGATGCTCAGATATGTTTAATTGACTTCTCCAGACTCATAAGTCTAAGGGCCATTGCTAACATTTGTACTGACCTATGACTTCTTCCATTCAGGTGTTTAGGGAAAAAAGCTTAGATTCTCTGCTTAAGAAATTTTGATGCACACACAGACCTGATAGACTTTCATAGTTCTTTAACCTGACTCCATCCCTTTGTTAAATTATTTATGGAAGACTAAAGGATCTTTTCTACCACTATCAATTTGTTAGTTTCTCTCAGAATATAAAAGATATTGCGTAGTGTATTGGGAAAATTCAATAGTGCTTTTCTCATAAATATGCTGGCATTTATCAGCAAGGAGTCCACTGATGTCTTAAGATGATCCTGGGACATCTGTCTCACCTCCAATCATTAATTAGCCTTTTCATCACTGCTATATTTTAGCCCTCTTTTAAACCTGGGGGCGTCTAGTCTAAAAATGCTTGAGTGATTTATACCTATTGTAGTATAAATTGAGCTAGGATCTTTTTTTTTCCTTTTTCAAGGAATTACATCAGCAAATCAGTTTCTACATCAGTAATTTTAAAACTTTTTTTGGTAGAAGAAGTATACATTAAAAAAAAAATTTATGTGGAGCCCAACTATGTAACACAGATAAAAGTGGAATTCATCTGGCTGAAGAGGGGTGGGGATGGGAGAGTTGGAGCTGCCAGAGTCTTACCCACTTGGAAAGTCCCTTAAATTCCCACATGGTAAACTCAAGGCCCTCCCGTTGAACCCAGAGTTCCAAAGAACTTGGAAAAACACCAACCTCTATAATAAAATTAAAACATTCATACCTGGTCGGTGTGGCTCGGTTGGAGCATTGTCCGGCAAAAGGTCGCGTTTCAGTTCCCGGTCAGGGAACAGACCTAGGATGCATGTTCGATTCCTGGTCCAGGCATGTGCTGGAGGCAACTGATCAATGCTTCTCTCTTGCATTAATGTTTCTCTCTCTCTCCACTTCTCCCTCTCCCTCCCCACCCGCTGCCCCTCTCTCTCTTACTCTCTCTCTAAAAGCAATGAAAAAATGTTCTTGGGTGAGGATACAAAGAAATTCATTCATCCATTCATTCATCCTTCTTTCTGTCCACACAACGTTTACTGGGTCCCCACTATGTGAGAAATACTGTGTTGGATCTTGGGCAATGGTAAGGGATAGTGGGGAGATTATAAAGATGAGACACAGACCCACATGTTAAGGACTTCACAATATAGGACGAGTAAGTCTATAAGGGGCTATAATGCAGAGCAGCAGGGCTAAATGCCACAAGAGAAGTTCACTTCAAGGGCCACAGAAGCATTGTCTTGACTTGAGAGCACTAGGTAAAGTTCAGGAAATCCAACAATAATAACAAGACCATGAATGGAGGTGTTTAACTTTGCCCTGGTGAAGCTTACAAGAAAGATATCAATGTGTGGAAGTTATCTCTGAGAGGGAGAATTATGGTCAGTTTTTGATTGTCACTATGATTTTTAAAAAATATTTTTCAAGTTTCTACACATTATATGTATTCTTTTAGTTTTCAGAAAACCTTATAAAGAATAAAAGACCATCAGTACAAATTGCATGAAGTAATATCATCTCTGATATTGAAGTAAAACAACAGATGAAATGCTATTTTAACTTTACATGCATTATTTTAGTTTGGATGAGCTTGAAAGAAACAGACAGGAAAGATAACTGAAGTGTTAAGCCCCTGTTTAGAGACACCTATGACTCCATTGCTGGGCATTCTAAATATTCCACCATCTCTGTTATCGGCCTCCACTTTAACTTCCCTGCCATAGCAACTCCTACCCATCCCAGTTCCTCCAATAAACTCTAAATTCTGGGCACAACAAGTGATATTCCCCTAGCAGACTCTGTACTTTCTCATTCCATACCTTCTCTCACTGTTTTCTCTACCAGAACACCCTCTTTCCCTTTTCTCCACTTGTTAGAATCCTATCCGCTTTTCCAAGTCCAGCTCACCTGCCACCTTCAATATCTCTGCACCCCTCACTATCACCCTTCTCAACTCAGAATGATGCCCTCTTCTCTGTTGTCATACATGCTGTTGATGCCTCTGTTGCTGGATTTATCACAGTCTGCTGTACAATGTTTTTTGTGCACATCCTTGTCACCAGCATTGAAATACAAGCACTTCAAGGGCATGGTTGGTGCTCTTTTCACCAGTTTCCCCACAGTCCTTAGCATAGCTTCTGGCACCCGGTAGGTGCTAAAGAAATGTAGAGAATGAAGCAAAAGAAGACTGAGATGCTGAGGCTGATTACAAGAAGGAGAATTCTGAGACCAAAACAAAAAAAAAGGAGGATCAAGAAAACAGGTGGAGTCAGCAAGAAAAATACCTTCCCTCAGATATTTCCTCTTCAAGGAATACATCCTGTTGAACTTACCTTTTGCCAAGATCTGTTGCTACTTCATTTCCTGGGTTGCCACAACTTTACTTCTCTTAACTTCACAAAGTTGTGTCAAAACTAGTTAAGGCTGTTTTGTCTTAAAGTAACAGAAGCTTAATCTGCTAATAAAGATATAAAATAAAAATGAGGTTGGGGAGAACTTTTGTTGGAGGGATACTTGGGAAACTTAAAACTTCATGATTAAAAAAAGCAAGCAACCCAATTTAAAGTGATAAATATTTGAATAGACAATTCACCAGAGAAGATATCTAGATGGGAAATAAGCACATGAAAAGATCCTCACTATCAGTAGTCATTAGGGAAATGGGAATTAAAGCCACAATCAAACACCATACCTCCTAGGATGTCTGCAATTAAAAAGGTTGACTAAACCAAGTGTTGGTGATGATGTAGAACAAGTGGAACTGTCATCTACTTCTGGTCAGAAGTAGATATGATACCATGACTTTGCAATTTCTTAAAAAATTAAATACACATCTACCACATAACCCAAACATTCCATTCCTAGGCCTATATACCCTAGAGAAATAAAAGCAAAGGTACATTCACAGAGTTTGTACATCAATATTTGTAACAGGTTTAGTTGTAGTAACCAAAAACTGCAAACCACCCATATGTTCACTAACAGAAGAATGGATAAACAAATTGAGTTGTATCCATAAATGGAATACTACCTGGTAATAAAAAGGAATTAATAATCGACATATGCAACAACATTAATGTACATCAAAATAATTATGCTGAGTGAAAGAAGCCAGACAACTCTCCCCTCCAAAGAGCATGTTTTCATTTATATAAAATTCTAGAAAATGAAAACTAATCTATTTTGACAGAAAGCAGATCAGTGGTTTCCTTAGGATGGGTTGGAGGGCAGTTTGGGGCCGGGGAAAGGGATTACCCAGGGCCATGAGTTAACTTTTGGGGATTAAAGGATACATTCATTATCTCTGTTGTGGTGATGGTTTCAGGGTATATACTTTCGTCAAAACATAAAATTGTACACTTTCAATACATGCAGCTTATTGTATGTCAATTATACCTCAGTAAAACTTTTTTTAAAAAACTAATAAACAGGCAGTTTCTTTTAAAACTAAACATGCAGTTATCATGCTCAGTAATTGGACTCTTGGACATTTATTCCAGAAAAAAATGAAAACTTATGTTTACACGGAAACCTCCACATGAATGTTTACAGCAGCTTTATTCAAATTAGTAAACCTGGACACAATACAAATATCCTTCAGTGGGTGAATGGCTGAACAATCTCTGGTGTATTCATACAATGGCATACTACTCAGCACTAAAAAGGAACAAATTATCGATATATGCAACAACTTGGAAGATCTTAAGGGTACTATGCTTAGTGATAAAAGGCAATCTGAAAAGGTTATATACTGTATGATTCCATTTATAATCCTCCTCAAATGACAAAACTTTAGCAATGCAGAGCAAATTAGTGGTTGCCAGGAGCCAGGGATGGGTCAGGGAGGTGTGACCGTAAGAAATACACATGGGAGTTCCTTCGTAAGTGATGGAGCAATTTTGTAACCTGGTTGTTGTGGTGGATACACAATCCATATGAGAACTGAAATTACAGAGAACTACACACATGCCTATATACAAATGAGTACATGTAAAAATTGGTGAAAACCGAATGGGATCTGTAGTCTACCTAACACTCTTATACCAAACTCAATTCCTTGTTTTGATATTATACCACAGCCAAATAAAATGTCACCACTGGGAGAAGCTTGGTTCAAGGGACTCTATGAGCTACTCTTGCAACGTCCTGTGATCTACAACAATTTGAAAATAAAAAGTTTACAAACATTCATAATGGAGATAAGAGAAACTTTTCTGGAGACCTTAGGTTGGGCTGGTGAAGTTAAAACTCTCCAAACACACCTTTTCCCACTAGCTCTTTTTAAATACCTTTAATTAAGGTTTCAGCATGGGATAAAGAACAAATGAACTTATATTTCTCCCATAATAAACAAAGGCAAAAACCCAAAATTGTTGAACAAATCTTTGAACATGTAGTCTTGGTTTTATTTCTTCAAGGCAGAAGGCACCAGAATACGAGTTTATAAAACAGAGACTATATCTTTATAATTCCAACACCAGCACAGAACTTGGCTCATAGGAGGAACTAGTAAAGGCTTTTGGTAGAAAAAGAGAGGAAGAGGGAAGAAAGGGTAAAGAAAGGGGAAAGGGCCTCAGATGATCTTCTCTTTCATGTTAGTGAAGAGAGGTCATATTTAGTTAATGACAGATCAGTGTTTAGGGCCAATTCCATGTGATGGAGGTAATTTGGGCAAGGAGGGGGGAATAGTCCACTGTGTAAACCTCTGCATCATTAGAAAATGAAAATCATAACTCCCAAGCTTCCATTTTCCAGGGTCGAGGGTGGCCATCTACATAGGTAGAGCCACGCTGGGAATGGGAGGGTCTGAGAGGGTCACTGAAGCAGTCTGCAGTGAAAGATTTTAAGAGATCAATATGAGCTGAGGTCTTGACAGACAGGCCTAATTCAGCCAAATATGAACAGATACTGAACACAGTTCAGAAATCCGGAGTGGAGCCGAAGGGGAACTCAGGATCAGGAATCAGAAGAGGATAGTACTGGCAGGGTCAAAGAAAAGCAGACGACATCTGAACAGTGGGGTGGTGCTCCTTGTTCTCACTTGTCCGGGTGCCTGCGTGGTGACTTACAGACACAGTTGAAGCTGACTACTTCATTGTGACTTATTTCATAAAAGAGTTACAAGAATATGAAACTTCTTAGAATGTCTTAGACTCCACAAAATGTTAGGAAAGTAGTTAATATTTCTTCAGATTCATAAGGCTTCTTTCTTCAACACTACTTTTTGAAGAGTGTGTAATTCAGCTTTGGTAAATTGCTTGGGTTCAAAGTCAATAATATGACCAAATTGCCTCCTTGCTCTAGATCATACCTCCTTCTTTCCCAGGACTACAAGGCTTTGTGTTTTAAATAGTGTCTTTTGTTTGGGGGCCTCTTCCCTCTTCATTATTCAGTTATACTGCCTCCTCCTATGCTATGAGACTTGAAGTTCCACATTTTCTCTTATAGTCCTTTACACTATGGCATAACTACTCACGTTTATAGGATTCATGGATATAGATTTAGCAGAAATACGGATTTGTAGTTTTTCTAAAAAATATATTGAACATAAAATTGTGAGGCTACATTTTCCTTTATGACAGCTCTTGACTTACACTTCTCATCCATCTTCTTAACCTTTCACATCATTTCCTGAAGCCATTTCATCTTCCTTCTAAAATGCCAACCTAAAAATAAGTAATCACACTGAAAACGATCCAGATGGAAACAGAAAAACATGGACACACTCATTTGGTACGTGAAACATTTTCTATATTTGTCAGTAGACTTAAGTTTGCTTCTCATCTTCATTTCTGCCTCATCACAGAGGGGTATTTATTAGAGCTTAACAGAAATGTTTTGGCCCATTGAAACAAAATTCACTGTTTAGTGCTTTTGACTTAGGTGGTAATAGTTGATTTTGGCACTGTGAAAGCTTAAGAAAAATTATCTGGAAATAAATATGACTAATTTATATTTTTTATTTAATCAAGCTAAGACTTCAGAATATTGTATGCATTCTTAAGAAGTATGTTTTTGTTTGTTTCTTTCATTTAGTTGGGAAAAGAAGGCCGTTTCAAGCTCAGAACTTGACAAATCCCATAATTTTTCTTGGTATAGAAATATGGAAGACATTCTAAGGCATATCTTTAGCTTTTTAGACACAGATAATCAGGACATTAGAGTCATAAAAACAGATGAATGCTGCAGATTACAAATATTAGATTGATCAGAAACCCTAATTAGCTATTATTTTGAAAATTACCTTGTCAAAAGAAGAGCAGCATACCCACACAGATCAGAGGGGATTTAGTGAGTACACTATTTTTTAGCTTCTTTTGCTTTAATGTTGAACTTTTTTTTTAATATTCAGCATTATTTTGTATTAGTTTCAGTTGTACAACATGGTGGTCAGACAATCATGTAGTTTACAAAGTGTTCTGCCAGATATTTTTAGGAACCACCTGGCACCATACATAGTTATTACAATATTATGCTGAACTTTACATCCCTGTTACTATTCCATAAATGTCAACCCGTATTTTCAGTCCCTTTACCTTTTTCACTCAGTCCCCCAACCCCTTTCCCCTCTGGCAATCATCAGTTTGGTGAGTAACCTTTTTTTTTAAAGGAAGCTTTTGGTGTTAGTACATACTCACCTACATCTTTCTTATCTACAGTCTTCTTCAATGGACACTGGCATCCAGAGTAAGAAACTTGAGATACCACAAGATATTGAACCATCAAAAAAAAATTATTACCAAAGCAAGAAATCTCTCTATACCATATTAGAATATTTATCAAAATAAGGAGTTTAACCAAAAAAATGTTTACTAAACAACTCTCTTTTAGTCAGGAGAGGTCTCATTTCCTAGGCAGTGTGAGGAATCTTTATGTGATTGTATCAAGGAGTTATAAATTTTATGACTAAGCCATGGAGGTCTGCAAGTTATTCCCCCACAATTTGAAAAAGAATTAACCCTTAAATTGTGTGGCTTTATAAAGTGGTCCAAGTGTGAGACTCAGACTTGCTATCAGTAGGTTTAATTCTATGTGAATTATGGGCCACGATTTGATCATTTTTTAGGTTCCAAAAATGTTCCTAAATTCCAAATTGCAATGAAATAGTTGGTATGTACATTCTTCAGATGAAGATGTTGAGTTGTAAAACCAAGAAAGCGCACCTGTAATTAAAAATCCTGAAGGCGGCAAAAGTACAGCCACTGTATCCTCCATATTCACATGTCCAACTTCTACCATTTAGGTCCTGCCCAGACACAGCCCTGACCCAAAGCTGGATGTGGACTCTGTCACTTTCAAACTCTCTAAACTGTGAAGGTACTGGCATGTGACTCCAAGGTGGCAATTCATTCCCTGGTCAGGGATTTATTCTTTTCCTTGTAGCATGCACCATATTCTATTTTGTAATGCAGTAATTTATCTACATGCTTCATCTCTCCTACTAGATTGTAAAATTTTGAGTGCACAGACCATATCTTTTTTATCTTTTCTGAAATAACACAGATGAGAGCTCAGTGTAAATTATGAGATGCTTTTACAGGTCTAAGTTTCTATTCTTGTAAAATGATTTGCATCTAGTGGTGCCTAACACATTGTAGATGTCCAATAAAGATTTGTTGACTAACTGAGTGAATTAATGAAGAAACATCTTCAATTATTTCTTTTTATGACCAGATTTCCATGTGGTATTTAGTAGAGAGAGACCCAGCAAACAGAAGGTCAACTCCCTAAAGGGCATTCATTGGAATAGAGCCTGGCAGGCTAAACTGCCATTCTCGGTTCACTGCCCATCAGACGTCAGTGCTACCAAAGACTCTTCCATTTCACGCTGTAGGATTTGGTTGCACCCTGTGGCTTCCTGGCAAACTGTCCAGGGAAGTGTCTTCAGGAAAATGTGGATGTCTGACCCCATGCTAAAAAGGTACTTCAGGGCTAGTGAGTACAGTGGTTGCTCCAAACTACTCCCACCATTTGGATGTGCATTTCGAATAGCAATCATCAGCACAACTCCTCCCCTGGGAAGCGAGGGAAAACTGAAAAACAATTAACCCCAAGTGAGTACCTACAGGATCAGGCAGAAGCAATGCCTGGTTGAGTGTGGTTGCTAGGGTGATAAATACGGGTGTAATAATTTATAATTTTCATTTGAATATTTCACCTAAAATGTCATATGGTGTGCGTAAGCATGGTATTGTTATGTTACAGAATTACATGCTTATGATTTAGTAATAAAAAAGGGATGTTATTTGTGCTGGACCCTGTAGTTCAAAGAAATCATTCTGTGCAATTTGCTTTGTTGCACCCTCTATGCCAAATGCACAAGACTAAATAAATGCAGAGATAATTTTTCTGCTCTCAAAATCCTTCACAATTTTCCAAGGCATTCTAAATAGTTTCATCATTTATAGGCTGTCCTGGAACAAAGATGCTACCTTCAGGGGAAAAAAGCACAACCTTGTGTATGTGGAAAAACTCTAAATAAAGCATTCTCATTATGAAATACTTTTGTTTTTAAAAAATGTTTTATTGTTTATACTATTACAGTTGTTCCATTTTACCCCCTTTGCCCCCCTCCACCATCCTGCCCCCACTCCCAAAGTCAATCCTCCAAACCATTGTCCATGTCCATGGGTCCTTCATGTATGCTCTTTGACTAATCCCTTCACCTTCTTTCAGTCAGTCCCCACCTTTACCCTCCCCTCTTGCAGCTGTCAGTGTATTTTATGATTTCCACGCCTCTGGTTCTATTTTGCTCATTAGTTTATTTTCTTCATTAGATTCCTTTTTTAAGTGAGATCATATGATATTTGCCTTTCACCGACTGACATATTTCGCTTAGCGTAATAGTCTCCAGTTCCATCCATACGGTCACAAAAGGGAACAATTCCTTCTTTTTGCTGCTGCATAGTATTCCACTGTGTAAATGTACCACAGTTTCTTGATCCACTCATTTACTGATGGGTACTTAGGCTGCTTGCAAATCTTGGCTATTGTAAATAACACTGCTATGAACATAGGGGTGCATAAGTTCTTTTGAATTTGTGTTTTGGGATTCTTTGGGTATAGTCCCAGCAGTGGAATTTCTGGGTCAAAAATCAGCTCCGTTTTTAATTTTTTTGAGGAAATTCCATACCATTTTCCACAGTGGCTATACCAGTCTGCATTCTTACCATCAGTGCACTAGGATTCCCTTTTTCCACAACCTCACCAGCACTTCTTTGTTGATTTATTAATGATAGTCGTTTTGGCAGGTGTGAGGTGATATCTCATTGTGGTTTTAATTTGCATTTCTCTGATGGCTAGTGATGTTAAACATCTTTTCATGTGTCTATCAGCTCTCTGTTTGTCCTCCTTGGATAAGTGTCTATTCAAGTCATGTGTCCATTTTCTAATTGGATTGTTTGTCTTCCTGGTGTTGAGTTGTTTGAATCCTTTATGTATTTTGTAGATTAAACCCTTGTCCAATGTATCATTGGCAAATATGTTTTCCCATATGGTCGGCTCCCCTTTCATTTTGATAACGGTTTCTTTAGCCCAGCAAAAGCTTTTTAATTTGATGTAGTCTCATTTGCTTATTCTTTTCTTTATTTCCCTCGCCTTAAGAGATATCAGCAAAAATATTGCAATGTGAGATATCTGATTTATATTTAAGTGTTTTATTCATTTTGAGTTTACTCTGGTGTACAGTGCAAGTTGGTGGTCTAGTTTCATTTTTTTGCATGTACAGTCCAGTTCTCCCAACACAGTTTATTGAAGAGATTGTCTTCTCCATTGTATGCTTGTGTCCCCCTTGTTAAATGTTAATTGACCATAGAGACATGGGTTTATTCCTGGGACCTCTGTTCTGTTCCATTGATCTATGCATCTGTTCTTATGCCAGTACAAGACTGCTTTGATTACAGTGGCCTTGTAATATAGTTTGATATCAGGTATTGCGATCCCTCTGACTTTGTTCTTCTTTCTCAAGATTGCTGAGGCTATTTGGAGCCTCTTATGGTTCCATATAAATTTTTGGAATATTTGTTTTAGTTCTGTGAGATATGCCATTGAT
Source organism: Mormoops blainvillei (assembly GCA_004026545.1). Lineage (NCBI taxonomy): Eukaryota > Metazoa > Chordata > Mammalia > Chiroptera > Mormoopidae > Mormoops > Mormoops blainvillei. The sequence goes on from PVJD01007714.1 coordinate 55,973, forward strand.
ATTTTAATAAGAATTGCTTTTAATCTACAGATAGCTTTGCGCAGTATGGACATTTTAATGATGTTAATTCTTCCAATCCATAAACAGTGTATATGGTTCCATTTATTTGTATCTTCCTCAAATTTCTTTCTTCAGTGTTCTATAGTTTTCTGAGTATAAGTCTTTTACCTCCTTGGTTAAATTTATTCCTAGGTACTTTTGGTTGTTGTTGTTGCTATAGTAAATGGGATTTTTTTCTTAGTTTCTCTTTCTGATTGTTGGTGTACAGAATATTAACATTGTATCCTGCTACTTTGACAAATTCACTTATTAGGTCAAGTAGTTTTTTGGTGGAGATTATAGTGTTTTCTATGTACACTACCATGTTGTCTGTGAATAATGACAGTTTTACTTCCTCCTTCCGCATTTGAATGCCTTTTATTTCTTCTTCTTGTCTGATCACTGTGGCTAGGACCTCCAGTACTAGTTGAATAAGAGTGGTGAAAATGGACACCCTTGTCTTGCTCCTGATCTTAAGGGAAATGCTTTTCGTTTTTGCCCATGGAGTATAATGTTGGCAGTAGGTTTTTTTGTATATGGCCTTTATTTTCTTCTCCTATTTTAAAATTCAGAAAGGAAAAAATGAGATTTTAGAATGGCCATTTCTGTATTGAATTGATCATCTAGTGGCCCACTGGTCACCTGCTCAAAGCCAGTCCTTAATTTTTAGCTAATAACAGGTGAAGTCACAAGCACTCTGATTCAATGACACGGTTGCAATGATTCACTTAGAACATTTACCAAATGCTGTGTTTCATTCAACAGAGTCTCACTATTTCACTACAACGGCTAAAAGAACAGGCCCCTTGTTCTTGGGCAAGAAAACACAGAAGCTGCATTTGTTTATTATTTTTAGCCACTATGCATTTCTGTGCTTTATAGCTTCTTGGGTGATTATCTAATTGTGAGTAGATTGGCATGTGATTTTAGGTCAGCTGTTTGTTCCCCGAGTGGTACAGTCAATCCATAATCTTGACAGGCAGAAATTTCAGTAAAATTCAAGCTTCAAATTCTATGCTATCAACATATAATCTCCCACTCTTCATATCCTCTGTCTTTCATGAAAAAATTTGTTTAATTTTCTTTGAATATTATTTAGAATGTAGTTTTCAAAGCATCTTCCCTTTTCTTTATTGTTTTAAAAAATTCAGTTTGGGAAATAGAAAATAAAATTGCCTCCAATTCTCCCATCCAAATATAATGACAATGACTGTTTTGGTGCATAGTCTTCTCAGATGGTTGAGAGAGTTCTTTTAACAAGCACAGAAACAAACTCAGAGTGAGCTTCACCAGTGTTGCCACATTCTTTCAAATTTTTCTTTTAGTGCCAAAAATCACATAAAATAAGATTTTTTTCACTTAATGTTTTTAGTTTTCCACCAGTATATAGCCCAAATAGGCCATCAGTTCTGGAAAAAGAGTCATTTTAAAGAAAAAGGTAGATTTCTGCAGTTTCAAAGCCCATTACAAAAAGGCCTTGAATGATTACATTTCACCCATTTCCTGCTCCTCCCAGATCACCCCCACCCCAGCATTCCTTAAATGCCTACTCTGGGGTCCCTTCATCTTGTTCTTTTGCTTCTACGACAGTTTTTTCTCTGAGGTTTGAGGATAGGATCAAAGGGATTAGATTAAAAGTAAATACAATAAAATATTAATAATGATCAACTCTAAGCAATTTGAACACAAGTGCTGGTTGTTTTAGTTTCTATTTTGGGGGGTGGGGTAGAGAGAGACGCACACACACACAGAGAGAGAGAGAGAGAGAGAGATTAGTTTGTTCCACTCACTTATGCATTCATTGGTTGATTCTTGTATGTGCTTTAACCAGAGATCAAACCTGCAACCTGAGAATACCAGGATGATGCTCTAACCAACTGAGCTACCCTGCCAGGGCTAGTTTCTATTCTCACAGATATTTTTAAAGTTCTAAATATTAACAAAACAAAACAAAACAAAAGATGGTCCTTTTGTTCAAGTAACTCAAGGTCTGGCATAATGGGCAAACAATTATGGTACATTCAAAACTTGCAAACAGATCATTGCTCTAGAGAGCCTTCTAACAGATGTTAGTGCAATGTGCTAGATTCTAGCAGTGAGAGGAACACAGAAAAAAGAGCACCCTCCTCTTCCCTGCCTAACTTCTTAGAGAATGTAGGATGGCTTCTGCAAGGAGGCAACGCTTGACTTGAGGCTGGGTGGATGCATAGATTTCCAGGGTTTCAAGTGTAAGAGTGCACTGCAGAAAAAGCCATGACTTGTGTGAAATCAGACTCTGAGACCATTCTGTGTGCTTGGAGAAGAGTGTATATTTTCAGTATGGCTGCAGTTGCTCTGTGTTGCAGATGAGCCTGGAGAAGTGGGCATTTACCAGGTGAAGAGTCTTATATGACATGCTTCCTAGTGGCTGATGAAGAGCCAATGAAGCAACTGAAGGGCCTAGTGCAAGTTTTCTGTTGGTAACATCCTTCAGAGGACAATGTGGAAGATAGATAGGAAGGAGGCAGAAGGGAGGCAGGGAGGTCAGTTAGGTGACTGCTGCAATGATCTAGGTGAAGGATGATGATCACCTTGTTGTAGGTCAATGGCAGAGAAGGACGAGGGGACAAATGAAAGCATTTTAACAGATAGAAGCCATCCTGCACAGAGACAAATTGGATATGCGGGGGTGGGGGGCGTGGAAGAAAACAGACTAGAGGGTGACTGTTGGGTTTCTGACTTGGATAGTGGGTTGGATGGTGATGTGAATTCACTGAGATTGGGAGGAGCAGGAATGTAGGGGGAAAGATGAGTAAATTTGCAATGTGCTGAGTTTGGGGAAGCTGTGATATACCTTGGAGTTGCCCAAGATATCATGAGGTATAGGGATTTGGAGTGAGCACAGCACATGCATTCTCCAGGTTAGAAGTAGACTCATCATGGGAATGCCATCATGACTGAGGTCATGGCTGTACTGAAGATGTCCTGGGAAGAATGAGGGAGAGAGGATGGAAGTTGGAGCTCTGGGGGAGCACAATGTTTAAAAGACTGAGAGGTGGTCCAAGGTGAAGGAGGAAGACCAGGAGGGAGTGATACCAGTCAGTGTAACATCTGCTAAAGGAGGAGATCAGATTAAGAACAAAGGAACAGTTGCTAGGTTAGAGCTGGCAGATGAGTCACTTAAGACATCTTGTCTCCAGATAAAATACAGAATGCCCAGTGATTTCTTTTTATCCTTACCCGAGGAAACTTTTTCATTGCTTTTAGAGGAAGAGGAAGGCAGGGAGAGAAACATCTATGTGAGAGGGAAACATCGATTGGTTGCCTCCTGTATGCACCTGGACCAGGGAGTGAATCCACAACCTAGGTATGGGCGGTGACTGGGAATCAAAGCCACAGCCTTTCGGTTACTGGACAACACTTCAGTCAGCTGTGCCACACTGACCAGGGCAGTAATTTCAGACAGAATGAAATTTTTTTAGTATAAGTATATCCCCTGTTTTTATTTGCTAAACATCATAACCCTAGTAAGATAAAGACTAAAGTTTGCATGTAGATGCACGTGGTAATTAAAGCAGGCTCAGGGGACCACAGGGTAAAAACATAGGAGGAAACTGGGGGATAGTGCCTGTGAACCCATCTTGCTAGAAATCAGGCTGCAAAGCAATAGGGTAGGGAGCAGGGTTAAGACAGGGACGGTTTTCTTAATAAGAACAGGCATTATATGTTGTATCATTTGCCCCATCTGCCCCCTCAGCCAGAATCCACATGAGGTTCAAGACCATGTCTTATTTGTCTTTGGAATCAAAATGCTCACCTGTCCAGATCCTTGTGCATCGAGAACTCAATAAATGGTTGCTAAATTAAATTCTTCAACTGGGTTTCTCCAAGCCTGTGGGAAAAAAACTGAGGTAAGCAAGGAGACGGATTACCTTTGCCTGTATCTGAAAATTAGGACCCTACATATTTTGGGTTAAAACAGTTTATATTTATCAGAATAGTCCGAAATATTGCCTTAGCTCTCCAATTCTATTTACTGGTGAAGGCACATCTGAGAGGTCAAACATCCTTTCTTCCCCCTTGCTCATATACGGTAGTAGCAGCAGTACCTAGGAACCTCTTAACTGCCTTGTGCTCGTCAAGACCATACAACTTTCCAGGTGAGTAAAACAGATTCTAAATATCTGGCTGAGGGAAAAGCAAAATTAAACAAAGCTTGTACCAAACCAGCAGAGTAGTTGCTCAAGAGGGTTTTTGAGGCCTGTGGGAGACTCCAGCATCTTTCAGCCTGGTCTGACATTTGTCGATCCACTTGGCTTAGACTGTCTTTCCTCCTTTACACAGCTAAGTGAAATCTACTCATCTTGCCAGAGGAATAAACCAACCGCAAAACAAACCTCATGTGATTTAAAGCAGGCAGGTAAGCAAACTCACAGGTGCTTTCAAGGACAGGTCTTCCACCTTCCTGCTCCCAATGCACTCTTGACTCAGCACTGGAGACACTGTAGACTTTGCTAGGCCAGGAGGGAGAAGGAAGGAGTTGAGCTGAGGTGAGGGCCCCAGGACTCTTGCACCTGCTGTGTTATGGAACGAAGGCCCCCAGGTATGTCCAGAAGGGGCAGGGTTTGAGGATGCTTTCTTTTTGTGGAAGAGGAAAGAGAAAAATGGTTTAATGAAAAAGCTTGGATTTTGTGGTTAGATTAGACCTGGGTTCAGGTCCCAGACCTTCCTTAGTCTACTTTTGTGGTGTTGGGTGGTTAAGAGCAAAGGTTTAGAGTTGGACATTTTGATTGAATTCCTAGCACTACGAGGATATTGCTTTTCAAAATACTTTCTTTAGATATTCTTCTTGCAGCCATTCTACCATAATGGCTCTAAAAAAGGAAAAAAGATGAGCAGCACACCAGGAGGAGAGAAAGTCCCTGTCAAACACTGGGAGGGAAAGGAGGCCCTTTCATAATGAGGACGAGGGGTGGGAGGCAAAAAGAGAAAACGGAAGGAGGGGGACAAATGGCAAGAAGAGCAGGATTAGAAGCAGTCAGATCAGTTGAGGGGAATTCCAGAGCAGTCATCTATGCCCCTCTTCCTGCTGAAGAGAGTCTGGGAGGACAGCCTTTAGATGGCTCTCACTGACCTGGGTGGGCTCATGGAGCAAAGAGGGAGCCTGAAGTTGTGCTACCCCTCAGCATGATGCCCCCCAGCCTGAGCCAAAAGCTCCTGAGGGCCCTCAATGGGGAATGAGAGCTGAGGCCAGCAGGCCTGTCACGGGCCTCCCTGGCAAGAGGAAGGTGCCCCAAAACAGAGACTGTGAAGGATGCTGACCATGCCGCAGGGACGGGCTGAGCTCCAGGTGAGAGCTGGGCTGCCACTGAGCCAGCAGCAGGAAGGAAAGAGGGAGAGGACACCAGGCTCTAGCTGAGTCCTGCAGAGCCCGACCAGGGCAAGAGAAGAGACCACAAGCTTCTGTGGCATGGACTTCATTTTAGGCTCAGGTGTGGCTAGGGCCCCTGTGAGCAGGCACAAGAGGAACTCCTCTAATCAGGGCAGTGAGAACCCAGGGAGGACAATGAGGACCTGCTTTACTGTCAAGGTGGGCAAGAGGCAAAACTTAAGAGGAGGAAACAGCCTGGTGGGGAGTTTGAGCCATGAACTATTCACACACTTGTTCAAAAGAAACTGAGATAATTGGAAAAAAACAGAAACAGTTTTTACTTCCATCACCCACCCCCCAAAAAAAGTTCTGATACCTTTGACTTGACAAGTTGTTTTATTTTGTTTTGGGGGCTTCAGAGGACAAAGTGATTGGTAATTGAAAAAAAAGAACCCACCAATTATGCACACTTGAGGTATAGTGTATAAATTTACAATCCCTACTCCCCAGATAAGCTTTGTCAACTTGGGTTATCTATATAACTTCTTCGAGTCTCAGTTTCCTCATCTACAACATAGTATAATCCTACTTCATAAGGGTCGTTGTGAATAGTAAATGAAATGATGCATGCATAGCCTTGGGAACAGTGCCCAGTATATAGCTGCCAATTGAAGATTACATAACATTATCACTTAGCTTCTGCGAGCTTCATTTTCCACCTCTGTAAATTGGGGATTTCAATATCCATCTCATACAATATGTATGCAAAGAGTGTTAATTTCCCTTTCCTTTCTGTTCCCTATTCTGTAGAGCTACAATTTATCTTACCTTCTGTCTCAAATAAATAATCTCTATTCATTTATTCAATCAATAATGTTTTCTGAGTGTCTGCTCTATGCAAGCCCCTCTCCTGAGGGTTTCCAACATACCAGTACAGAATATATCATTCATGATCTCTTGGGGGTGGGGGAAGGGCAATATTCTTAGCTTTTTAGAATAGAAGGGAAACATGATGGGCAAGACAGTGAAAGCACTGTGGTAACTCAGAAGAGGTAGTGTTGATTTCCAGTTAGAAGTTAGGGAATGCTTCCTGCATAACATAGCATTTAAACTGGACCTTGAAAAATGAGAAATACTAAGGCATGTGGAAATTGGGGAGGGCAGTCTAGGCAGAGAATTGTGAAATCAAAGGCACAATGTAGGACGTCCCTTGAGTATGGGTGAGTGGTTCTGTGACAAGTTCAGAGAAAATGAAAGATTGAGGCGTAATGATAGGCAGATATGATGGACCCGTGATGCTTTCAAGCTTACAGTTGTCAACTTTTTACTTTCTCATAATATTTTGTGAAAGGAAAAAGGAAAAGAAACTAAAATGTTTCCAGATACATGTGAGCCACTGCACTGAGACCATTGTTCTACATGCAGTATCTCTAAATCTCATGGTCATGCTAAGAGAGGAGGAAACTGACATAGTTTCAGAGAGGTTAAGTAATATACCCAAGGTCCAGCAGCTAGAAACTAATCCACTGAGAATCAAATCTGGGTTTGCCTAATCCAAAACTAGTGCTATGAGACAAGGCCTTCAGGCCTTACCTATTCTATGTCTTTCCTTGTGAAAGCACAACTTCTTTCCAGCTCCTATGTTTAAGGAAGTTCTGTTACCAATAATTTAGCAGGAAGGGTAGGAGATGTTTTGGTTTCAAGATTCAAGGTCATGGAAAAGTGCCAAGAAGGAGTGTTCTGGCAATCTTGAGCGACTCAGAGAGAAGAGTATGAGGGATTAACACCCAGTTTAAGAGGGAAATGGGTACCTAAATGCAGGAAACCCCAAGATACCTGCATCTGCTGTGCATTTTTGCACCATTTAAGTCCCAGGGGATTGCATTTTGTGGTGAATTTTAAGTCAGGATATATGATAGACTAATGTTTATTTGTGATAGGATGCCCAGAAGAGGAGGCTCAGCCATGCCTGTGACATGAGCTGGAACTGACACAATGAAACCCAAGACATTTTTGGCTTTATACCACAAAGCTTATCTCTGGGGAGTGACAACAAGGTCTGACCTTGTGAGCCCTGGGGAAGTGACTGAGGCTCAGAGAGATATGCTGACTTATTCAAGCTCACACAGATGGGAAGAAGCAAAGTCAAGATACGAGCCCAAGTACTGTGATCCTGGTTTTCTTACCGTGCTGCTCAAAGGAGAGTAAACTCTGTAATCAGAGGACTGAAAAGTGGTTTACTTATGCTCTCAATGGCTTGTGATTGGTTTTATGAGAATCATAGAATTTTTACAACTGGAGGAAACAGTGAAGAGCAGGTGTTCCAATTAACTCATTTGTAAATGAGAACACTAAATACAGTTCAGAACAGAAAATTGACTTGCCTAAGGTCACAGCCGTTATAGTAGCAGAGCCTGGTCTGGGTCATAGATTTGCTGCCTGTGGTCGCTACTCTTTCCACTAATGTTTAATATTATGTTCCACATGCTCTTAGCTGCCCCCACTGCTGTACTCCCTCCCCACATACTGTCATGTGGAGAGTCATGGGGTGATCAATCACCTCCTTACATTTAGACAGTATCTTTTCAATGTTATGAAGGAGATAAAAATGCCCTGAATTTCAAATCAACCAGTGAAAGCAATTCCCAGGAATTTGGTGCTTTTCTGGCTTGAAAGCCCTACATTTTTTCCACATAAGTCTTAGAAAGTCAAAGCAGAGAGTTGGCTCCCATGCCCTATCGTATTTTTTCATGAAGCTCCTTAAATGCTAAGCAGATTTCCTACACTCTCAGTAACAAGAACCTTTTCTTGAGCCAAAATCCTGCCCCATTTTTTTCACCCCAGAAATATGCATGTCCTCACATGCATCTCTGCCTGTCTCCCGCCTAGGCAGCCAGCAAGCCTCCCAGGCCGTTCTGTCCTCTGGAGCGAAAGGCCTGGGGTCCCTCTCTTTCCCAGTCTTCTTTTTCTAGGAGGGGGTCATGACTTGCTCCCGTTTACCCAGCAGAGGCTATTTCCCAACATTTTCTGCCTGAGATATTTCATAGGGCCTGGGGAAAGAAAACCTGGTCTCTGTTCCCCTTGGGATTAGTGCTGTTCTGCCCCTCTGTTCTTCCAGAAGTCCCTTTCTCTAGGTCTGACATGACTTTCTCCTCCAAGCCAGGCCCAGTGAGGGTCCATTTATGTTCTTGTCCTGCATTCCTGCAGTCCCTCGGGCACTGTGCCTGAAAATGATTTGCGCAGGGAACTCAGCCAGCCTCCCTTTTAATCACTCACATACTCACAGACACAGGAATCCCTCCCCACTCACCAGGGGATGGAAGGAACCTCTCTCATCTTGACAGGGTCTCCCTAAGTGGTGGGATAAACAGTGAGTCTAGTCTGCAGGAAAGATATTATAAAAAGCCTCCTTCTCTGAGGCTTAATTATGAAATCAATATCTTCAAAAATTTCCCTAGAGTTTCTGTAAAGCAGACACTGATCAAATACTATTCCAGTATCCATTCACCTCACAGTTCTTCCTAAGCACCTCTCTGACTAGGGAGGAGGCTGGGATGTGCTGGGCTCAGAAGGATGGCTGGAACTTGCTTAGGACAGTCAGGCAAGGAGAGAGTCTAAGCCAAGTCCTGGAGAATGAATGACCTGGGGGTAGGGTGAGGATGAGAGAGTGTCAGGGGGCAGCTGGAGGGGAACAGAGGTACTTGTTGGGAAGAAGGGAGTGAGGGCTAATCAGGATCTCAACAGGAAAGAGAGGGCACAGCCAAAAGGGGATAATCTGAGAAGGGTCTATTTGCAAAGGTGTGGGCATAGGGGAACCACAAAGAATAATACAGTAAACTGACTCTGTAAGAGCCAAGGTGGTATCACTCTAAGCACAGAGACAATGACCAGAAGAGAGAGTCAGGTAGAGCAGCTGCCTTAGAGGAAACAGAGGCAACTTTAAGTCAAGGCAACCTTACCAGGGAAAGATCCTGAAGCTGGAGAATTTTAGGCTGTAGGGTTCCACATTCGCAGAGGCTCCTTCCCAGGCATGGGAAGGAGCAATGTACTCTTACGTCACATGTTTTTGTAAATTCTTTGCTACACTTTATAAAAGTAAGACATTTCTAAAAGTATATTTTATTGATTATGCTATTACAGTTGTCCCATTATTTTTCTCCTATTTATCCCCCTTGGCCCAGTACCCCCATTTCCTCCAGCATTCACCCTCCACATCTTAGTTCATGTCCGATGGGTCGTACATATAAGTTCTTTGGCTTCTCCATTTCCTATACTATTCTTAACCTCTCCCTGTCTATTTTGCGCCTACCATTTATGCTTCTTATTCCCTGTACCTTTTCTCCCCCCCCCACCCCTCCCTGCTGATAACCCTCCATGTGATCTCCATTTCTGTGATTCTGTTCCTGTTCTAGTTGTTTGCTTAGTTTGTTTTTGTTTTTAGGTTCAGTTGTTGATAGTTGTGAGTTTGTTGTCATATTACTGTTCATAGTTTTGATCTTCTTTTTCTTGGATAAGCCCCTTTAACATTTTATATAATAAGGGCTTGGTGATGATGAACTCCTTTAACTTGACCTTACCTGGGAAGCACTATTATCTGCCCTTCCATTCTAAATGACAGCTTTGCTGGATAGAGTATTTTTGGATGTAGGTCCTTGCCTTTCATGACTTTGAATACTTGTTTCCATCCCATTCTTGGTTGTAAGGTTTGTTTTGAGAAATCAGCTGATAGTCTTATGTAGTCTTAGTAGGTAACTATCTCCTTTTCTCTTGCTACTTTTAGGATTCTGTCCTTATCTTTAATCTTGGGTAATTTAATTATGATGTGTCTTGGTGTGTTCCTCCTTGGGTCCAACTTCATTAGGATTCTCTGAGCTTCTTGAACTTCCTGGAAGTCTATTTCCTTTGCCAGATTGGGGAAGTTCTCCTTCATTATATGTTCAAATGAGTTTTCAATGTTTTACTCTTCCTCTTCTCCTTCTGAAACCCCTATGATTCAGATGTTGGAACATTTAAAGTTGCCCCAGAGGTTCCTAGACTCTCCTCATTTTTTTGAATTCTTGATCCTATATTCTGTTCTGGTTGAATGTTTATTTCTTCCTTCTGTTCCAAATTGTTGATTTGAGTCCCGGTTTTCTTCCCTTCATTGTTGGCTTCCTGTATGTTTTTCTTTATTTCACTTTTTATAGCCTTCACTTCCTCCTTTATTTTGCATTCATACGCAATCATTTCTGTGAACATCCTAACTACCAGTGTTTTAAGCTCTGCATCTGATAGATTTGCTATATCCTCATTACTTAGTTATTTTTCTGGAGTTTTGATCTGTTCTTTCATTTGGGCCATATTTCTTTTTCTCAGCACACGTGTTACAGTGTAAGGGGTGGAGCCATAGTATTTGCCAAGGTGGGGCAAACTGCTTTGCAGAATTGTGGTGCTGCATGCGGGGGAGGGGTCAGAGAGGGATCAATGCTGCTTGCTCAGTTCTCACCCCACTTTCAGTCACTTCTCTTGCTTCCTGTAAGCTACTGGCACCCTTCCAGTTGCTGTCCTGGTGCTGATTCCCCTAGTGGGTGGTGCTGTTTTAGGACATTGTGTACCCCTCAAATGGATTCTCCTGAGAAACTGGTAGTTTCTTCTGCTGCCACAACCCCCACAGGTTTTGACAGCCAGAGGGTCTGAGGTTTTATTTCTCCATGCTGGCACCCTGGGTTGCGCAGTCTGTCTTGCTCCCCAGTTGTTCCTCCCAGTTTATCAGCAGGCAAATGTGGGACTGCCTGGTCTGCCAGCCACCACCTCGCCACATGTCCTCTTTGCCCCAGCTGCCCATGTCCGTCCCTCCTACCAGTCTGGATGAGTGTTTCTTCTTTAACTCCTTCGTTGTCAGACTTCCATACAGGTAGATTTTCTGGCAGTTCTGGTTACTTTCTGTTTTTAAATTGGTTATTATCCTTCTTTTGATTTTACAAGGAAGTGAAGTGTGTCTACCTACGCCTGCATCTTTGTTGGAAGTCAAAAGTAATACATTTTTGATTCCAGTTTCCCTCTACCTCACACATCACATGTTAGGTGGCTTTGGAGTTGTCATGGGCATTTTTAGGATCTCCTTAAGGAGAAGATGAGTTTGGGTTTGGTGGGATATATTTAAACTGCTCATAGTCACATCTGTATGTACGTAATTCATTGCTCACTGTCCTATAGTAAGAATGGCTTTCCAGGAATACTTTTACCTCCAACTCACTGATGTTACAACTTGAAGATGCAGAGAGGTCATATTATAATATGAATGTGGCCTTTGGTGCCCAGCATGGAAGGATGTGGGCAGTGAAGAGGACAGAGGTTTGTAATGTGTGAAATCAGAATCTGGTCTGTGGCCTATCATCAGACTTATAAATTTTTAATTTTATATATTCAGCAAAGTTGAGAACCATCTATCTGCATCCACTTTTTCTGCACTACTATTAATAAGCTGATCTTCAAATGACTGCAAAGAACATATGATAAAAGGGATCTATTTGAGAGAATCTGTAAGAATCAGTTGGGGAAGGGGAAAGGAAAGGCTGGGTATTCCTCTGGAGCTGCCATAGACATAGTGTTACATGGAACAGGGAAGAAACATACTGATCATTTTCCCAAAAGACTTTTTTCAAATATATAGAATAGGTTATACAAATTATGAAACATATACTCGTGTCATCGAGCTACTTGTTCTACCACAGTGTGCACATCAAAAAATTTATATCATTATAAGAAATAAAAACAAAGAAAAACCAAAGAAAAGAAAATTCAGTCCTTTTGTCAGAAATACAACACAGTGCACGCAACTATAAACACCTCATGCTATTTACTTTTTGAATGGAATTTCACAAGTTGGTTTTTAGATTACTATGTTTGTAGCAGCGTAAAAAATGTCAGGATCAGACCAAAATTAGCAATTTATTAAGAGGATGAAAGAAAATGCAAATAAAAGTAAGGAACCTTAGATTACTTGATAATCTTGTTGATGAAGAGAAGTAAAGCATATGAGCTCACTGGGAAAAAGATTTACATTTCTTGCTGCTTCGATACAAAATTCTGACATCTATGAAGATGTCTTAGATCAGGTTCCCTGGAAACTGCCTCTGAAATGGAAAGTTACATGCAGGAGGTTTACTGTAGAGAGCTCTCAGGAGACACATTTATAAGGAAATGAGGCTGGCAGGAGTGGGAAAAGCAGACTAGCATGTGGACTCAGCAGATCTTATACTCCCAGCAGCTGAGGTATGGCTGCAATGGCCCCAAGAGGGGATCTAGGCAGAACCCCACCGCACCCTCTATAAAGATAACTTGAAACTCATGACCACCACTATATGGGGACATGAAAGACAAGCTGGTTTATGTGTCAGCAATTCAAAAAGTATTTAAGATTAGCTCCTGCACAAGAAAACTTGAAATGCCCTAAAGCTTAGTTACTACGGAAGAACATGATACAGGTCTTCCCAAATTGGAGAACAATTTCAAAATTTTACATGATATTACAAATGATGAGTTGTAAAACTGAAATGGTTCTGCATTACCAATGATAAAACAAAATTTCAATCAAATCTACTAGAGAAAAGACTGGATTATATTTCCATTCTTTCTATAGAAAATTGCATTACAGACTTGTCCCATGATGAGGCAAAGAGTATGCAGCTAGAATATATAGGAAAAAAAGTGTCAGAGAGGTTTTCCAGGCAATTGATTAAGAAAAATAATGTTATTTTTCTGTTTTTATGATGTTTGAGGTGTTTGTAAGCTTTTTAAAATAGCTCTCTTTGATGGATCTTTTCGATGCTTTGTCCTCTGCCCAGAAAGGAGAACTCTGCTCTCTCTAGCCAGCTGGCCTCCTCAGTCCCTATGATCCCACTTCCTCTTATCCAGCGCCTCTGCCTGAGTGTCCCATATCCTTTTGAGGCAATATGTCAAAAACCAAACTCACGAAACCCTGACAATTCGGTCTTCATAATATTGCCCAGATCTGCTCTTCCTTCTTCTTTCTCCCTGTCACTCCCTACGTAGGCTCCGATTCCCCCTGCCCCAGACCAGTGTAAGGACCTGTCATAATCCACCCACACGCAGCGCCCTGGTGAGATTCCTAAACCTGGTTATATCACTTCTCTCCTCAAGAACCTTCTGTGGCTCCTTGTTACTCTATAAATTGAATCCAAATCTCTCAGCCTGGCCATCTTTATTCTGCTGCAGTTATTTTTAAAATAGATAACCATGAATTCGGCATTGTTTGCTCCAGACAACCCCACCCTCCCATTAGACAGTGAAATTTGTTGGCACTCAGGAAGAGTTAGCTCACTAAATGAACACTTTTGCCTTGGTTTCCTTTTCTAGATTATTCTCCCCTATCCACTCTCCCGCCTTTAACCTGCTTAAACTCAAGTTCTCCCTCCTGCCCAAATTCTCCTCTCACCTGAACTTTTATACATAGATTCCCCACTGGGGATCTTTCTTTACTAGCCCTCTGGCCACTCCTTCCCAAAGTTTGTCAACGTATGTGTATTTTTGGGCACTTGTACACACACATACACATATACACGCAAGCTGCTTTCTCCCTGAAGACTGTCTTGCTTCTTTCTCCTCTCCTCTTCTCTCCCCAGGAGATAACCTCCTCTCAGAACTCCCTCAGAATTTATTTGTTTGCCTCCTATGGCTTGGATCATATTTTGCTGACACGTTTCACTTACTGGTTTACAAATCTTATCTCCTCTACCAGGCAGAGAATGCCTCCAGGACTCAGCTGTTTATGATTAATTTTTTTCTCCCCAACAGCAGCTGGCCTATAGTAGGTATTTACGAATGGATTAATGGACACAATTGGCCTTCGAAGCATGACGGTCTTTCTTCTTGTTATGGATTAAACATATATTTTAATTCAACATATACAACATATGATTACATTCTTATCATAAACCACTCAGGCAATATAGATAACACTAAAATCCCCTTTGCTTATCCCCAATCCATCCTCTCCCCATTTACATATCTGTACAATGAAAGTAAACATAGTTTTGTTGGATTTTTTTTTTACAAAAGTGATATACTATATAAATTAATCTGCAGCTTGCTTCTTTCACTTTACAATGTGTCAAAGATATCTTTTCACTTTTCTATACATTAGCTATATGGAACCTCATTCTTTCTAACAGCTGCAAGGTAGATTCCACAGTTTGAGTGGGCCACAGCTTGTTTAACTATTCCCTTCTAAATGGACATTTACATTATTCCCAATGTTTTACTATGCACATGCCTCTTTGCATACATGTGCCTTCTTCTAGAATAAAGATGAAGTAGAATGTTTGAGTCGAAGGAAATGCACTTTTAAAATTCCAGTAGATTCAAGTAATGAAAAATTGTGTTAGGTATTTTCAAGTTGACCTCCAAAAAGGCTGTATTCACGCTTCCCCAAACCCTTGCCATTGCTCAATGTTATACATTTTTAACACTTTGGCCAAAAATGACAGAAAAATGACATTGTGTTATATTCATGTGACATTTCCCTACTTAATCTAAGAAAGGTTGAGTGTCATTTTATGGGTTTGTTGACCATTTGGCTTTTCTCTTCTGTGAAACATATGTGTCCTTTGCCGGCTGCTGCATTGGGTAGTTTGATTTTTTTCTTACTGATTTGTAAGATAGCTTTATGAATTCTGGATATTAATTCTTTATTATGTATGTTGTAAATATTTTCTTTGAATCTCTTGCTTGTGTTTTGACTTTTCTGAGGGTGCTTAGTTTGCTATAGATATTTTATTTTTGATCCAAATTTGGATTTTTGCAAATATATATCTAATTGTTCTAACACTCTTTATAAAATATCCACCCATTCCCTGGTAACATGAAATGTCACTTTCACCAGACAGTAACATTTCCCATCCACATGGATATGTTCCTGGGCTTTTAGCTTTTCTTTATCACTTTGTTTAAGATGTGTTTCTTTATACAGCATGATGATAGATTTTTTTGGCTTTTTAACCCAGTCTATAGTTTCTGTCTTTTAAAGAAAGAACTTAGTTCATTCACACTTAGTGTAACAACAACTATGGCACTTGATTTGATTCCTTCCGGCTTGCCTTATATTTGTTATGAACTTTTTTATTTTTCCTTAATTTTGCTAGTTTTCTCAAATTGCTATTCCTTCTCACCCTTGTTGATGTGGGAGTTCCTCTGTACTTTTCCCATCCCACTAATAGTTACCCCCTCTTTTTTTCTGGCACTCATAATCAATTTTTTTTAAGCTATCACAGGAAAATGAGAAATTATTTCTCCCACTTACTCTGTTCCCTTATTACTTCTCACATTTAGGTGCTGCTTCCCTTTGCCAATCGGTTATTTAGAATACCTTTACTTTCCCTGTTTCCTTCTCCTAGCCTCAAGAGCCTTTGGGAAACTTCTACTCTGTATGTCTTGCCCCTAACTCCTAGGTTTTGCTGAAATTGCATACTATTTTTATTTCTAGATCTTACTAGAATTTCCTTTGCAATGTTTCACTTAAATTTTAAGAATCCTTATTGAGCATCACACAGTTCCAGACAGTCTATCATTATTCATTTATATTGAACTATATATATATGAACATAAATACATACATATATAGGTAAACATGTATAGATACATATGTATGTGGATACTATATATAGTTAAACATGATTTATGGTTCACCCCTGCTTTCTCTCTGTTCAGAATTCACTTGATTTAGATTAGAGTCTTTTAAAAGCTATTTCTTCAGAAGGTGCTATAATTTTTTAATCCTTGTATATTTGTAAGGATTATAAACTTTGAATCCTTGCATAACTGTAAAATAATTTTTTAAAAACTACCGTGGGTGAATGACTACTGGGCTGTAGTTTTTGATCCCAGGAGTCTGTAGGTGTTACTCCACTGTCTTTCTTTGGCTTTTTATCCTCTGGAACTCAGTCAGTCCTACATTAGGTCTCCCAGATCTGCCTTCAAAATCTCATACATTCTCTTGTGTTTTCAATTTCTTTGTATTTTTCCTCTGTGGTTTGTGGTATTTCTCCTATTTTGTCTTCTAAGACACTACTTCAGGTCTCATCCCTAGCTTTTTCCCCTAAGCCATCTATTTCATTTTTGGGTTAGAAAAGGCATGTGTTTTAGTTTCAGGATGATTTCGTTGGGCTTTTGTTATTGTCATCCGTCTCCTCTGGTGACCCTTTAGAAGTCTGTCCTGGGTGTTTGGTATGTTCCCCAGCTTTGTTACTACTAGTCTCTTGGCTATGTTGTTTCCTTTCTTTGCTTGACCCCTGTGGCTGGGAAACTGACATGGTTGTGGAAGAGGCGGGTCAGAGCGCACAGAGAGGTAGGCAGCCTCCTGTTAAGGCCGCAGGAAGAGCTCTCTGCTCCTGGGTCTCAGAGCCCCAAAGGTGTAGCACCCTCCGCTCTCCTGGGCAGTTCCTCCTTAGCTTCCCAGAGGCCCAGAGATTTGAGTGTGTACACATGGCCAGAGTTGTACTTCTTTCAGAATCTCATCCTGGTTCTCTGAAGGGGAGAAAGCCTCATTTTAACTATCCTGTCTGTCCCCTCCAAGCCCTTGCCTGCCTTTTGGCCTCAGCAGCTGTTTGGCACAGGAATGGTGGGTAGGAGCTGGTGTTGTATGTGGAGGAAAAGTAGACACGTTAAGCTGCTGTCATCCCAGGCTCCATTTTGTCACTCTCCATTCAGTTTTTCTGATCTCTTTATGTATTCCTGTGCCACTATCTCATAGTTTTAATTACCATAGCATTAAAGTAAAACTTGCTCTTTAGTAATGTGTACCTTCCTGTTTGTTTCTCTTTTCCAAATTTGCCTTGGCTCTTTCTATGCATTTCCTTTTCCTGATAAATATTGGAATCAGCCTGTTGTTCCTTTGAATAGCTCTTTGTTGACTTCTTGGAAAGGACTGAACTGAATTTATAATAAATATGGAGAAGATGGACATCATTCCAGGATTATACCTTCTCATCCAGGAACAAGATAAGCATTTATTCAAGACATTTTTTCACACTTTTAGTAAGTTTTTATGGTATTTTTAATCTAGGCTTCACACATTTCTTTTTAAATTTACTATTACATGATTTTATAGTTTTGTGTATGGTGCGTGTTTGGCTTTTTATTGTAGAAAATCCGAAAAGCATTCAGAAGTAGACAGAATAGGGTATGAACACTCATGTGACCATCACTCAGCTTCAAAATTTTTAATTAAAATTTTTAATTGTGCTAAAATATACATAACATAAAATTTACCATATTTACCATTTTAAGTGTACAATTTAATAGTGTTGAGTAATTGA
Organism: Mormoops blainvillei; assembly: GCA_004026545.1. NCBI lineage: Eukaryota > Metazoa > Chordata > Mammalia > Chiroptera > Mormoopidae > Mormoops > Mormoops blainvillei. The sequence continues at coordinate 73,676 of PVJD01007714.1, forward strand.
CATTGTTCTACAATCAATCTTAAGAACTCTTTTCATCCTGGCTGGTGTGGTTCAGTGGATTGAGGGCCAACCTGTGAACCAAAGGGTCACTGGTTTGATTTCTAGTCAGGGCACATGCCTGGGTTGCGGGCCAGATTCCCAGTAGGGGGTATGTAGGAGACAACCACACATTGATGTTTCTCCCCTTCTTTCTCCCTCCTATCCCCTTTCTATAAATAAATAAGTAAGTAAAACCTTAAAAAATAAAAAAGAACTCTTTTCATCTTGCAAAACTGGAACTCTTTACCTGTTAAACAACTCCCCATTCCCTCCCCTCCCCAGCCCCTGGCAACCACCATTCTAGTTTCTGTCTCAGTGAATTTGATTACTATAGGTGGCTCTTGTAAGTGTAATCATACAGCATTTGTCTTTTTATAACTATCTTGTTTCACTTAGCATAGTGTCCTCAAGTTTCATCCATGTTGTAGCATGTCAGAATTTTCTTAATTTTTAAAGCTAAATAATATTCCACTGTATTAATGGGTCACATTTTGTTTGTCCATTCATCTGTTGAATTGGGTTGCTTCCACCTTTGGCTATTGTGAAAATGTCATCACCCAGCCTTAACAATTATCAACTCAGAGGCAGACCTATGTCATCTCTAACCCTACCATTTTCCCCTTCTATATTGTTTTGAAGGAAATCTTAATGGGGTATTTTACAAATTATATTTTCTATTTGATTGAAGATCATTCCCAGGGAGAATCAGAGCCTGGAAACCAATACTATTTCACCCCAAATAGCTAAAATCTCTTTGGCATGAAGGTGAAGAGCAGATGAAGTAGGAAAGCTGCCACAGAAAGGATAGATAAAGAAGAAGAAATAGGTCAGAGGTTGATTAAGGCTTACCGCATGTACAAGAGCTTTTGCTCTCCCTTACTGCCACCTCCTTCTTCCTCAGACCTCTCATCCCCAGGTATCTGAAGCTCACAGACCACTGCAACCATCCTGGCTTGGGGCATCAGGGAAGGTGCTGCAAATCTCAGTCCGCCTGCCTACGGATGGGGTATTTTGCTTTGGTCATGCCGGGGCTGGAGTCAGACTGTTCCTTGAACTTGTTGACAGTGCCTTGGGAGCCAAGGTCTATTCCTGGAAAAGAGATTAGTGGAAATTCCTTAGGAAGAAATTGGCTGCCTGTGAATGCCAGGAGACGTCACTGGGTAACTTACCTAGAAACAAGAGTTCGGATGTTCATTTCACCTTAAAATTATGCTGAGCACCTGGATATGACACAATTAAAGTAAATTCCCTTGGCCTCTGTTGAGCCACCCTCCGGGGCAGACAGAGGCTCTCTGCTGGTACTTACTTTGGAGGGGATGGTGTTCCTTTGCCCTCGTTACCTTGAGAAATGGGACCTTGTGCTAAGGGGACATGGCAGTAGCCATTCTGGGAAGGCCTGCATTCATCCTCCCAGGGACCTTGGAAAAAAACAAACAGAATCATTCTTACTCTTCATTAAAGATCCCTTCACTCATGGTCGCTGGTTTTCTCTTCCTCAGCCCATCAATATCACGAATAGCCCCTTAATATTTCCCTATGGACGACTCAAACCTGGACTGGTTTACATCCAAAGGAAATCATTGCTGCTGTAGAAAATCTCTCGGGCCCTTCCTAAGCAGGCCAGTAGCTCTGTCTTCTCTTCTCCATTCCAGTGGCTTGAGATTGCTCTCTACCCTTGTGAGGAACATCAGTAAGCGTGGGTTAGTCCAGGGTTTGATCCTGAACATTGTCCAACGGGAGCTGAAGCATCTGGGGCCTATTTGCCCCCCAGTCAGTAGATATGTATCTTGAGCTGGTGACATGATGTTGCTCTTGGGTGTCAGAGAGGAAGTGTCTTGTATTACAGATTTACCTCTACCTCATCTTCCACCAACTCTCTGATGAATACACACTTACCACTTCTCCTTTCACCTCAGTTTCCCAGTAAAATCAGGGTCCCGAAGTCTCCTTTCTAGCTCTGAGTCTGTGAAAAAATTCACAAAACCTGGAAATTAGGAACACCAGTGTGGCTCTAGGCCCTAACTCAGAAACCCTTAGAAGCCACCTGTGCCGAAGATGGAGCAGGGAGGGAAATGGGAACTCTAGGTGTGGTTTCCCAAGGTAAAATCTGGAAAGGCGCTTTAAGCACATATGAAAAAGAGACTGGAGAGAGTGGAAGAACCAATAAGCTATTCCAGCCTGGGGTAGGCCTCAGCCAGTCTACTTCATTTATAAAAACTTGTTTCTGACATTGCATGGATAGGGTCTTGGGACACCACAGAGTTTAGGGGGCTATCAACCTGAGGCCCAAGGTGGACTTGGGGCCACAACAGCAAAGATTCCTTTTTCTTCATGCCTAAAGGCAGCTGCAGTAGTACACTAGGACTCCGAGACTTAGAACCCAAGGAGGAGTTTGACAGGAGCTGCAAAAAGGAGTGTCCAGAAGAGAACAACCGAGGTTCTATATTCTAAAGCAGTGGTTCCCAGGCCTAACATACATCAGCAGCCGCTTTAGGGCTTGTTAAAACAGAGTACTGGCCACGCCCCTACAGTTTCTGATTCAGTGGGTCTGATTGAGAATTGCATTTCTAACAAGTTCTCAGGAAATGTTAATGCTGCAGGTCTGGGGGCCACCCCTTGAGAATGAGTTCATTAAAGAGATGGGGAGGCAATGTCATGGGCGGTGGTGGTGAAGAGCACAGCCGGCAGCAACGCCCTTTACCAGACACGTGCAAGCTCCCCAGCCTCTCCAAGCCTGTGTCTTCACCTGTAAAATGGGACTGATAATAAGTGAGGAGTAAGGACTCGATACTTGTAAATACCTCGGAATAGTCTCTGGCAAAGTAAATGCTCCATAAATGTTAGCTATTTGTGCCTCTCTATATGGTGGATGATAAAGGTGAAGCCTCTAGCACATGGAAAGTGCTCGGTAGTGTTAGTTTTTATCTGTACTAGGCTTGTGCTCAGATACAAGTGACAGAAACCCAACTAAGCAGCTTGAGTTATGAGGGGATCTTTTCATCCAGTGACAAGATACCAAGAAGGTGTGCAGTCCAGACCAGGTGTGGAAGCTCTGCAAGGACCTCTCAGGACCCAGGTTCTTGCTACCTGCCTGCCTGGCTTGCTTGGCGAATGGCTTTTGTCCTCGTGGTTGCTGGATGGCAGCTGCACCTCCAGCCCTCATTCCAGGCAGGAAGGAGAGGCAGCCTGAAGGACAAAATGACAAAACTTTTTCCTTATGCTACATATTTGCTTTCATATTCTTGAAGAGTAGTCCTTCCCATGTCATGTGGCCAACCCTAGCTGCTGAGGAGGCTGGGTGGTTAAATTTTTAGTTTTCCAGACTCTATGGTAGAGATGACAAGAGATAGGAGGTTGAAGTGGGTATTGAGACATCTGGCCAAGGTATCTGCTGTTTGATGGTTAAGATTAAAAACCATGGCAAGTTCAGTAAGCCACACAATTCATCCTATGTCCCTAATTAACTCTGTGGGGTGGGGGGATTTGCCATTTTTCTTGGAAAACTTACATTGCTCAGTGTTGTGGAATAATTTGTGAGTTCACCTTTTGTTCCTCATTCTTTCTCCATTTCGTGGTCCACCCTTATAGCATAGGAGCTTCCCCAGGTTCATGATTTTTAAAAATTTTTCATTTTTTATGGTATTTTTCATTGTCATTTAGTCCCCTTATACCACCCTCCCCACCAGCAATCACCACACTGTTGTCCGTGTCCATGAGTTCTTATACCTTTTTGCTCAATATTTCCACCCCCGAACCTCCCCTTCCCCCCCTTAGCTGTCATCCTGTTCTCTATCTATGAGTCCATCTCTGATATCTTTGTTAGTTCAGTGTGTTCATTAGATTCTACATGTGAGTGAAATCATATTGTATTTGTCTGTCTCTGACTGGCTTACTTCACTTAGCATTGCGCTCTCCAGTTCTATCCATGCTGTTGCAAAGGGTAAAATTTTCTTCATTTTTACCGCTGAGTACTGTTCCACTCTAAATGTCACACAGTTGTTTTACCCACTCATCTACTGATGGACACTTGGGCTGCTCCATATCTTGGTGATTGTAGATAGTGCTGCAATGCACATGAGGGTGATGTTGTTTTGAATTGTTGCTTTGGATTCCTTCAGATATATTACCACAAGTGGGATTGCTGGGTCAAAAGGCAGTTTCATTTTTAATTTTCTGAGGTATCTCTTTACTGCTTTCCACAGTGGCTGCACCAGTCTGCATTCTCACCAACACAAAAGGGTTCCCCTTTCTCCACATCCTGGCCAGCACTTGTTGTTTGTTGATTTATTGATGATAACCATTCTGACAGTATGAGAAGCTATCTCATTCTGGTTTTAATTTGCATTTCTCTGATTAGTGATGTTGAGCATCTTTTCTTGTATCTATTGACCATCTGTATGTATTCTTCAAAGAAATGTGTATTCAGGTCCTTTTCCATTTTTTAATTGGGTTGTTTGTTTATTTTTGGTGTTGAGGTTTGTAAGTTCTTTATAAATTTTGGATATTAACCCCTTATCAGATGTATCGGCGAATATGTTCTCCCAATCTGTGGGTTATCTTTTTATTTTGTTGATGTTTTTCTTTGCTGCGCAAAAACTTTTTAGCTTGATATATTTCCATTTGTTTCTTTTTTCTTTTATTTCCCCTACCTGGGGAGATATATCTGATAAAATATTGCTATGAACAATGTCCGAGATTTTGTTGCCTATGATTTCTTGTATGATATTTATGGTTTTGGGTATAACATGTAAGTCTTTAATCCATTTTGAATGTATTCTTGTGTATGGTGTAAGAAGGTGGTCTAGTTTCATTATTCTGCACATGTCTGTCCAATTTTCCCAACACCATTTATTGAATAAACTATCCTTAGCCCTTTGTATGTGCTTGCTTCCTCTGTCTAATATTAATTGACTCTAAAGGTGAGGGTTTATTTCTGGGTTCTATTCTGTTCTATTGACCTGTGTGTCTGTTTTTATGCCAGAACCAGGCTGTTTTGATTACTATGACCTTATAGTATAGTTTGATATTAGGTAGCGTGATTCCTCCAACTTTCTTCTTTCTCAGAATTGCTGTTGCTGTGCAGGGCCCTTTGTGGTTCCATATAAATTTTTGAAATATTTGTTTTAGTTCTGCGAAGCATGTCATTAGAATTGTGATAGGAATTGAACTGAATCTATAGATTGCTTTGGATAATATGGATATTTTAATGATGCTAATTCTTCCTATCAATTAACCATTTTGAATTTATTCTTGTGTGTGGTGTAACAAGGTGGCCTAGTTTCATTATTCTGCATATATCTGTCCAATTTTCCCTCTGCAGTATCATGCCATCTGCAAATAAACAGTTTACTAGTTCCTTTCCAATTTGAATGCCATTATTTTTTTTCTTTTCTAATTGCTGTGCCTTGGACTTCTAGTACTATGTAGAATAAGAGAGGTGAAAGCAGACATCCCTGTCTTGCTCCTGATCTTAAGGCGAATGCTTGGTAGTTTTTGTCCATTGAGTGTGATGTGGCAATGGGTTTGTCATATATGGCCTTTATTATGTTTAGGTATGTTCCCTCTAATACCACTTTGCTGAGGGTTTTTATCATAAATGGGTACTGGGTTTTATCAAATGTCTTTTGATATCAATTGATATGATCATGTGGTTTTTATCCTTCAATTTGTTTATGTGGTGAATCACATTTATCAATTTGTGAATGTTATACCAACCTTGCATTCCTGGAATAAACCCACTGGATCATGGTGTTTGATCCTTTTGATGCATTGCTGTGTTTGGTTTCCTAATATTTTGTTGAGGATTTTAGTGTCTATGTTCATCAGGGATATTGACCTATAATTTTCTTTCTTTGTAGTGTCTATCTGGTTTTGAAATTAGGATAATGCTGGCCTTGTAAAATGAGTTTGGGAGCCTTCCTTCCTCTTGAATTTTATGAAATAGTTTGAGAAGGAGAGAGGTGTTATTTCTTCTCAAAATGTTTGATAAAATTCACCTGTGAAGGCATCCAAACCACGGCTTTTGTTTGTTGGGAGTTTTTTGATTACTGCTTCAGTTTCATTAGGTGTAATCTGTCTATTCAGATTCTCCTATTCTTCCTGATTTATTTTTGGAAGATTATATGTTTCTAGGAATTTATCCATTTCATCCAGGTTATCCTGTTTGTTGGCATATAGTTGTTCAAAAAACTTTCTTACAATCCTTTGTATTTCCTTCATGTCTGTTGCTATTCTTCCTCTTTCTTTTCTGATTTTAATTATTTGTGTCCTCTCTCTTTTTTCCTGATGAGTCTAGTTAAAGATTTTTCAATCTTGGTTATCTTTTCAATGAAACAGCTCTTGAATGCATTGATCTTTTGTATATATATATTTTTTAGACTCTATTTTGGTTATTTTTGCTCTGATCTTTATTGTTTCCTTCCTTCTACTCACTTTGGGCTTTATTTGTTTCTCTTTTTCAAGTTTAAGTGTGAAGTTTAATTGTTTATTTGAGCTTTTTCTTGTTTTCTTGCGATAGACTTGTAATGCTATGGATTTCTCTCTTAGGCTTGCTTTCCCAGTGTCCAGCAGGTTTTGTATTGTTCTGTCCTCATCTTTATTTGTTTCAAGGGGTCTTTTGATTTCTTCCTTGGTCTCATTGTTAACCCATTCATTGCTTAATAACATGTTATTTAGTTTCCATGTCTTTGCTTGTTTTTCAGTGTTCTTTTTGTGATTGACTTCTAGTTTCATAGCATTGTGATCAGAGAAGATGTTTGATATGACTTCAATCTTCTTAAATTTATTGAGACCTAACATGAAGTTAAGACACAAAACATGAAGTAACCTAGAAAACATTCCATATGTACTTGAAAAGTATGCATATTCTGCTGTTTTGCAGTGAAATGCTCTGAAGATATCAATTAAATCCATTTGATCTAGTGTGTGGTTTGAGGCTGCTGTCTTCTTGTTGATTTTCTGTCTGGAAGATCTATCCATTGAAGTCAATAGGGTGTTAACATCCCTGACTATGACTGTATTTCTGTTGATCTCTACCTTTATGTCCATCAAGATTAGCTTTACCTATTTACGTGCTCTATGTTGGGAG